>QKWP01000921.1:170416-186872 GCA_003550325.1 Gigaspora rosea | reverse complement strand
GGTGTTTTAGGATGGGTTGGGCATTGTAAGATGGGTTGGTAACTATCAAGGGTAAATTCGGATGCTAATTTTCAAAAAAATGGTCTTTTTAATCTACTTTTGGCTTATAATTAAATACATGAATTTCATAATGTTCTACGTACTTAATTATAAATACAAAGCCGGTTAAAAAGGCCGTTTTTGTGAAAATTCGCTCTATAATAAATTTTCGAGCAAAATTTTTTTGATAATCCTCAATCATGATTGGTCGATTTACCCAACTATGCCGATCCGCTGATATGACTTTGCAAGAAAACAATTTGACTTTCTAGCACTTTACAAGAATACCAATTCTAATGTCTCTGGCACTTTGCAAGAAGTCGCAAATATAAGCAAATATAATTGAATATAAGCAAATATAAGCAAATATAAGCAAATATAATAGTTTATTTTTTTTTGGGCTTGTTTTTTTTCGTTATTTTTTCAGGTTTGTTTTTTGCTTTTTGTTTTTTTTTTACTTATAGTGCAGGAAAGCTTAAATAGACATTGTTTCAATTTTGTATATGCAGTGTAACCTTAATTAGTCATCAAATTGCTATAATAGGGGGTTGTCTAAAGCCAGGTGCGTTCACGTGATATAAAGCCAATCAAATCGTAAAATTTGATCTTTACGGATCAGCCCACGAGACAAAAACAAAAAAAAAAGGTGAAAAAATGCTGAAAATACAAAAAACGAGTGCCTAAACCTGTCTAGGAGCATTAATAAAAAATGTCGAAAGACAATTTTACTTATAAGTCAAGCCCTAACTCTAATCCTTAACTAACCCTAACCCTAATTTTAATTAAATAATCAAAAACATATAAACGCACCTGGCTTTAGCCATCCCCTATAATAGGTAATACAAATTTAATTAAAAATTTTTTTAAAAAAATTTGTTATTTGAATTTTGATTGGTCAAAAATTTTTTTATAATAAAAATCAAAGTTTTTGATTGGTCAAATTTAAAAATCATATATGTTTCAATTTTTATTTTTAATATAAAAATAATCTAACTTTAAAAGCTATTAACTTCTTATAGAGGTTATATTTTTAAAATCTAACTGGTAATTTTATAGAGCTTGTCTTAAAAAACAAAATTACCAGTTAGTTTTTTAAAATTTTAATTTTTTAAAGAGCTAATAGATTTTAAAGTCATCTATTATAATAGCAAGTTAAGGTTTCCTGCACTATATTTTTTTAATTTTATTTTATTTTATTTATTCCTTACTTCTTTCGAAACTTTGCAAGAAAATGACCTAACTTTTCTAGCACTTTACAAGAATACCTATTCTAACTTTTCTGGCACTTTGCAAGAAATAGCAAATATAAAGAATATAAACGAATAAGCGAATATAAATAAATATTAGCGAATAAGGAATATAATAGTTTATTTTTTTTTGTTTTCATTTTTTTATTTTTTTTTGGTTTCGTTTTTTGGGTTTATTTTTTTTGTCGTTTTTTATAATAATATATAATAAAATATATAATATAATATATAATAATAAAGGGTGTAGTGACTTAGGGAAGTTGGTAAGTTGTCACCCCCAAGTGGCAGGTCTAGGGTTCAAATCCTACTAGCGACGCTTTGGAAAAATAGGCCTGTGTTATGGTAACTGTTTCCTGTCGATCGGTTGGGTATATCACCTGTAGTCCTTGGTTAGAGGAGTGCCAGAAATCACCTGATTTCCATTTACTATACCCCCTACCCCCTCCCCCACCTGACTGGTTTAATAGCCAATCAAATTTCGCGTATATTAAATTATTATTAAAAATATTTATAAACTTTAATAGTTTATAACTTTTGATCTACTGGTCCAATTTAGATGATTTAACTACCAAATAATCCTCTCAAAGAGAGGATTCTAACAAGCCCAAAATCTCAAAAATCTAATCACAGGATCATAAGATTGATATAAATTTGCATATTATTACTATATAGTATTTATTAAATAAAATACTATATAGTAATAATACACAAATCTATATCGATATTATGATCCTGTGATTAGATTTTTGTGCCTTTGGGCTTGTTAGAATCCTCTCTTTGAGAGGATCATTTTGGTAGTTAAATTATCTAAATTGGACCAGTAGATCCAGTGTTGGCACCTGGATTGGACTGGTCCAGTGGACCACTACTAGACTGGACTGGTCCAGTTCCAGTACTTACTGGAACTGGACCTAAATAATAAATATATACAAATCAAAATAAATTAAATTTAACTATATTTACATATTGTATAAGATTTGTTTAACTATACAATATATTAATTTGCATTTATTACTTAAATAGATTCAAATAATCTGCATATATGTAACATAGATCATTTACTATAAGCCTGTAGAGTAATTAATAAGTAGTTACTACAATTCATTGAAAACAATTAATTAATATTAAAAGTAGTTGCTAGTTTTTAAATTTATTATCATATTTTATACAATGAATCTTTAGTTAGTGTATGCTTCTGAAAATAAGGACAATTTTGTATACAAAAAATCTTGAGTAGCTTATTTTTGGATATAATCAATTTGTGGTTAATCGCAATAGTTGTTACATAGTAAAGTCTAAATTCTACTATGTAAATTGATTATTAGAGTTCAAGTAAACATGTTTGAGAGAATAAGCTATACATTTTCTAAAAGTTTCATCTAAATAGGAATACTTTTTATTATTTGACTTTTAATTTTTACATTCAACAAATATAATTTGTTAATAAAATTATAGTCTCTTTGTTGAACATAAAAATTAAAATCCAATCAATAAAAAGTTTTTTAATTTTGTTGTAAATTTCAGAGTATGGTGAGNTCCATTGGAATTAGGTCCAGTTCCAGTCCAGTCCAGTTTTTATGTGATTTGTCTAAAAAATTTTTTATTGGCTATAGGTTATAATTTGTTATATATATGTATATATATGCTAATTGCTAAATAGTAATGTATCACTAAGATCCATTTTTACCTTATTTTAGAAAAATTACTACCAGAAAACTTGTACTACTAGTACCTGTTGGGAATTTTAATATCATGGGAATATATATAAAAGATTAAGATTAATTGGTGATCCACCAGTCAACCAGAGAGTCATCATAGTAAAAAGTGACTCAGATTACTATATAAATTTACTATAGTGCGAATGTGATATGCACGTATTTAAAACTTTTTTTATACTAAGTTAATCATCTTTCTGGTTTAAGAGACTTTTGTAAAGCTCATTAAAACGCATCTAATGGTGGTTAGAGCATCAAAATCGGCTTGGTAGATGCCAAGATATCTTTAAAAAACCTTTCTTTTACTATGTAAATTTTTTTGCAAATAATAGTATTGTTTGCAAGAAAATTTACATAGTAAAAGAAAGGTTTTTTAAAGATATCTTGGCATCTACCAAGCCGATTTTGATGCTCTAACCACCATTAGATGCGTTTTAATGAGCTTTACAAAAGTCTCTTAAACCAGAAAGATGATTAACTTAGTATAAAAAAAGTTTTAAATACGTGCATATCACATTCGCACTATAGTAAATTTATATAGTAATCTGAGTCACTTTTTACTATGATGACTCTCTGGTTGACTGGTGGATCACCAATTAATCTTAATCTTTTATATATATTCCCATGATATTAAAATTCCCAACAGGTACTAGTAGTACAAGTTTTCTGGTAGTAATTTTTCTAAAATAAGGTAAAAATGGATCTTAGTGATACATTACTATTTAGCAATTAGCATATATATACATATATATAACAAATTATAACCTATAGCCAATAAAAAATTTTTTAGACAAATCACATAAAAACTGGACTGGACTGGAACTGGACCTAATTCCAATGGAACAGTCCAGTCCAGTCCAGTTTTTAAAACTGGACTTAGGACTGTACCCAACACTGAGTAGATCAAAATTATTTGCTATTAAATATTATATAGAATATAATAAATAATTTTTGTTCTACTGGTCCAATTTGAATGTTTTAACTACCAAAATGATCCTCTCAAAGAGAGGATTCTAACAAGTCCAAAATCACAAAAAACTAATCACAGGATCATAAGATTGATATAGATTTGTGCATTATTACTATATATATAGTATTTATTAAATAATTAATATGTAGTAATAATGCACAAATTTATATCGATCTTATGATCCTGTGATTGGATTCTTGTGATTTTGGGCTTGTTAGAATCCTTTCTTTGAGAGGATCATTTTGGTATTAAATCATCCAAATTGGACTAGTAGATCAAAAGTTATTAACTAATAAAATTTTTATATATAGTATTTTTAAACATCCTACTATTATAAAATGATTTGCCCGTCACGAGTGTCACCTACATTTTTACCAATCATTCTGCACGTGTCACAGATCACATATCGTGAGAAATTCACAATATTGAGTATATCTACAAATCAATGTGTTAATAGCTCTATCCAGTTTTTGGAAGTGCTAAACCAAATTTGACGAGTATGACTAAATTCTATACTATGCCGAAAACGGGATTTAAGTATAAAAAAAATTAAAATCATATGGTTCAGAACATGTGATTGTCAGAGTCTATATGTAATTGTTGCGACATTTCAATTATTTGCATAATTAATTTTATGCTGCAAAAGTTCGGGTTAAGCACACATTTTTGGGCTTGTCATTATTGTGGGCCAGGCTCAGGCTAAACCCGCTAAGATGGTTGGTCGGATTTTGTTAAATTGATTTCAACATGTACGACGTACGTACTTAAATCACTAAATACCCACATATATGCTTGACGTTTATTTATATACGAAATTATCTGGTGGTTTACTATGATAGTGCATGCCAAATGACTGTCAGCTTACATAATTACTACCAAGAACGCGAGTTATTTAGTGAGCACAATCGTTGTAAACCACCAATTAACTACGGAACTATATAATATTATGAGTATTTTATTTTAAATACAGTAGGTTGGGAATTAACATTAATAATAATTTGGCATCCAATTTTAGGTAAAATAAGCGACATTTACAGTTCCTATTTTTTTCACCAGTAGTACACGCTTATCTATAAAAAAAAAGCTAATTTTATTTTTAAGATAAACCACTTAGATTCGAAATAAATTACCAGCAATTCTAAATCTGATTTTTTGTTATTTGAATTGATATTTAAGATAAGTATTTTCTGTCTAAAATTTGTAGTTTTTTTTTTTTTTTACTAATCAACTTTTGGTAATATATTGTAGTGCACGAACCATCGTTGGAATTGTTGCCATTGCTACTTTCTCAACGCTAACATTAACAACAAGATTCCACCTTCAGTAATTTCAACACCAACCCAGACATCAACGATGAAATTCACCCCAAGCAATAGAGACATTAGTGGCAATACCGGCGGCGAAATCCAAGAGCTGCACTATCGGCGAAAGATCACCACAAGCAATGTCACACCAATGACAAAATTTCACTACCAAAAACGACAGCAACGACGGAAAAAGTTCATCACCAACCAACGACAAAATCCACCACCAACAACGGCGACATCAACAGCGAAATCTGAGAGCGTTATCAACGACAAAAGCCACTTGTGAATGACAATTTACCACCTGCGAAGAGTCAACCAAATTGCAGCAAACACAAACCAAACTGCTCAAACAACACTTACCTGGAAAGAGGGATAAAGAAAAATAGATAACGTTAAGTGATTATCAGTATATCTAAAATTATATAAATATATAAATAAAATTAGATTAATGTTAAATAGAAAAAAAATAAATAAATTAAACTAAAAAAAATTAAAAGAAATCTGGCTCGGGTTAAAGCCAAGAAATTATATATTAATTTTTTTTTTTATTTAATGCTAATTTTATTTATTTATCTATATAATTTCCTAGCAAATCTTATGCCACTAAGTCCTATAAGTAAATAAAATCAAATAGTAAATATCATAATTCGAATAACTTATTTCAGGCCTAGATTATAAAGTGTTTTTATATTCAATAAACATTGTAAAATATATAAAATTAAATAATAATATTCATAACTCGAATAGCTTATTTAAATGCATAACGTCAATAAATATTATTAAAATTTATAAACCTCTATATTAGATATGGCTCGTTGACCCGGGTCATGACTTGGATCAATTTCTGACCCGTCCAGACCTTAGTATCTGGTCGGGTCGGGTCTCTAGGTACAGCATCCGATCGTGCCCAAACTTTAAATGACCTACCGATCGCAAATGACTCGGACCGTTCCCAAATGACCTGAGTTATTTGGTCACGAGTCATTTTTCAAATGACCTGAAATTTAAATGACCATAATGACCAGTCATTCTGAGGTCATTCAGGTCATTTGCAAAATAGGCAAATGACCAGATCATTTATCATCCCTGCTATTAACAACATACCACGGCATGGTAAGTTCGTAATAGAATTATTACAATTATTTGTGATAAAATTCAAATAATTCCAATGAAAACTAACCAATTATATACTATATATTACTGGAATAGCTAGCAGAGTTTGTAACAAAATTTTAATAATGATGTAATTTGAATTATGAAAGAGGCGCCAGCGGCACTCCACAAAACACTTGTATATTATATAAATAATATGTTGTGTTAGCCAATCAGAATAAAGGATATATAGTAACCTAACTAGGCCAGAGACCCCCTTCCCCCCTAAAAAATCAGCTAATTTCTGGCGCCTCCCTTACCATCTCGAATGGGAGCTTTCAGGTGAAGTTGTGTTTGGTGATACAGACAAATCCAAGGAACCGGGAAATGAAAACCATTTGGAAATTCCCGAGTAAGGAGGTAGCAATGATCTTTGACGGTGCTACCAGAACCAGAATATCAGAAACCGGAGCTGGAGAACTAGACGATATGACTTTCGGAGGAGAGGTCCACCAACCTGATCGCCGGAGTCATACCAGAAGAAAAGGACCTATGTTCCGGAATTAGGTACCAGGGGAAGAAAAACCATAGTAGCACCTAACGCAAGGTAGATCAACCCTTCCGGGCCAACTGGATTGGAAGTTTGGGGTATCCGGTAATGGACCAGTAGGAAAGTAATAGTGAGTACCAGGGTTGCTATAAACTTTACAAGGGCAGAAGTAGATAACACAAGTTACCGAAGCATAGGTAATACCTGTGTGGGACAGAGACTGCTTTACCAAGTGTACCGCAAGGATAAATTAGTCCTAAGAGGATGTAGTTAGTATCCGGAACTGTCTTCAACTGACTATTGTATCGAAGGACTGTGCCGGTAATACAAGTAGGATTGATATGCGAAGCTTGGACCAGAGAGTTTAAATAGGCAATTCCCTAGTTGGGTTGTAGGTGTGGTAGCTAGTATAGAACCTTCAGGCAGACTACTTCAATTAGACAACCAAAAGTTGTACGTGTTGCTAGTTGTACTCTCATTTAATGTAACTCAATTGTGGGGTGCCCAAAGAGGTGCCCTTGATCCACAGGCTTGATTAAATAAACTCTCACCCAGAGCGGGAACTTTGACATAAAAAAAAAATATATATAATAATAATAAATAAAAAAATAAAATTTTATATTAAATTGCGAAAACTTGCAAATATTGTATAATAATTTAAAATAGAGAAAATGTTTTTCGTGCACCTGCATGATTGTGCACTCCTTGGCGATCTACCACCCCGGCAACCTATATCAGGTATGCAAACACACGTTTTTTTCATACTGTATATTTATTTTTTTTTTATTTTTTTTTATTTTTTAGAAGGAGTTCTTTTTGGCTTTCTGGAGATTTGGAATGGTTTTCATTGCTCTCTTGGTAAGTTTTTGTTTTTTTTTGTTTTTTTTATGTTTACTCTTGTTTTGGCGCTTTTATATTAGTTTAGATGATCTTCCAGTGGACTTACTAGTAGTTCTTCGAATTATTGTCATTCTTTGGTAAGGCGTTTTTTTTCTTCTTGCATTCATTTTTTTTTGATGTTTCTTGTGCTTGTTTTTTTTTCTGGTATTTTTTGTTTAGGCGTTTTTCAGTGGACTTGAGTCGTTTTTTGGTGTTTTTTTTCAAATTTGCGTCATTCGTCTTTACATTTGAAGTTTCGTCATTTTCTGGTGAAACGTTTTTTTCTTGCATTCAATTTTTTTGGTATTTCTTGTGTTCGTTTTTTCTCTAGTGTTTCTTGTTTAGGCTTTCTTCGGTAGACTTGCACCGTTTTCTGTGATTCTTCGTTGTTCTCTGGTGAGTCTTTACTAGTAGCTTTTTAAATTTTCGTTATTTTCTGGTGAGGCGTTTTTTTCTTGCATTCAATTTTTTCTTTGGTGTTACTTGTGTTTATTTTTTTTTGGTATTTCTTGTTTAGGCATTCTTTGGTGGATTGCATCATTTTTTGGTAATTCTTTGTCGAATTTTGTCATTTCTTGGGAGTCGTGGAAGTGAGTCTTGTAATTATTATTTTTTTTATTTTTTTTCTTGATGTTTCTTGTATTCACTACTAACTTTCTTTCTTGTTTTAGGCATTCTTTCAGTGGACTTAGCAGCGTCGCTTCCTGGTGATTGTCGACATTGCGTTGTTTTTTGGTGATTCTTCATCGATTTATATTATTTTTTGATGAGTTTTTTTTTTTTGTTTTGTGTTTAACTTTCTTTATTGTTTAGACGTTCTTCGGAGTTCCTCTTGGCAATTTTGGATTTTCTTGCATGTTTTCATGCTCTACTAACTTTTTTAGGCAATATGTTTTTTCTAGTATTTTCTTTGATAATTTTGGATTTAGTTTTTTTTTTGGATTTTTTTTTTAATAAAAAATATCATTATTATAATGTAATGGTTTAGTAATTGTATTATATGAATTAGTAAAATAAATAAATTGCTTACCGATTTTGGGGACGTGTAAAGTGCATATTTCTTAATAATTTTCTCAATTAACTTTAGGGTTAGAGTCATTTTATATTAGGGTTAGGCTAGGTTTTAGATAATTATATATAAACAAAATTGCCTTCCCGATATTTTTACTTAACCTACCTGAGATAGGTTTAGATGGCTGTTTTTTGTATTTTTTAGGTTTTAGATTTTTGCTTCGCCGCAATTATCCAATTTGATTGCCTGTGATCATGTGTATTTGCTTCTGCTTTAGACAATTCCTGATTTTATTAACCAATTACGTCAGAAGGTCGGATGCTTGGACTGATCTCGATTGACTATCACATGCTAAAACTTGATTGGACGATCAAGAGGTGCATGACCATGCAGGTGCACAAAATTTTTAAACCCTTTAAAATATTATATAATAATAATAAAAAGATAAAATTTTATATTAAAATACGAATACTTGCGAAAAATTGTAAAAATTTGTAAAACATTTAAAAATTTGCAAAAGGTATGATTATGTAAATATAATAATTATTAATTAATATCATATCAGATATATATCGATTAATATCTATATCATTGGCAAATTTTATATATAGATATATATCAATTACTAACTAGATAAGATAAATATTAATACTAAATACTCCAGCCGATTTCTATTAATAGTGATAGTAATCAATATATAGTCGCTTTTCTCTAATCCGAACCTTTCTAAACCAAACACTATTAAACTCTTTCTAAACTAAACAAAATCTCCTAGAACATTTGTAAATTTATTATAAAGTTTGGATAAGCCATATATAACTTTTTGAAAACTGAACTTTTTCAAATTTTTATATAGTAAAAAAAAGCAGTCCTGGTAGTTCGGATTAAAGAGAGTTGACTGTATATCTAATAATCAGATATATATCAATTACTATCACTATCGATAGAAATCGGCAGGAGTATTTAATATCGATATATATTTCCCGGTTAGTAATCAATATATATCTATAAAATTTGCCAATGATTGCTTAGATCGCTAAAGCACTTTCTGACCTTTTAAAACTTTTACTTTTCATTTAGTTTTTGAAACTATTATATCTAACTGCATCTTAGATTAAAAAACAAAGAATCCAAAGGTAAAATATTAATAACTCAAGTTGGTTTTTATTTTATATTACAAAAAATTTTTTTCATATAACATACCAATTTTTTTTATAAAAGTACTTTAAAAATTATAATAGACTATATAAAAAAAGATTAGAGAGCTTCCAGAAATCAGCTAATTTCTGGGTGGGTGGGTAGGTTACAGGCAGGCGTACCGAAAAATTAATTGCAATTAATTTTACTATATGCGTATACAATTAGCAATCAATTAAAAATTATCACAAAAATAATTAAAACTCAATTAATGACGAAATAATTGCAATTAATTGCAATTATCAATATATCTCGCAGAGCACTGTACGCTGTATCTGATGTGACACTTTTTTTTTTAGATAATGAAAAATTAAAAACCACATAAACATGTATTAATTTACATATACGTATAAAGAATGTTTTAAACAATTAATCTAATTATTTATCACACATAGAACGTACTGTAATTGTACATGTATACTATATATAAAATGAATAGTTGTGCACCGCAGTTGCACTAAGCTAGAAATGAATATCAAAGTTAATTAAAAAAATAAGGGTTTTTAAACCTGTATAAAACTTGCATATTAAACAAATTTGAAAATCTTATTCTAACGCTAATTAGAGCTCATACAAAATATAAACATATATCGCTATGTAATACAATATTAAAGTTTAATTTCATGTTAGTGCTTAATTTGGTTAACATCTTGAATTGTCCACATTTTATCGATCATTCTTAGAAGTAGAAGATTTTCTAAAGTATATGGATCAAGGGACTTCCTCCAGTCTGTATAATAGTATTTGACAATCGAAAACAAATGTTCTACCGCATTGGATGTGGGTGGCATAAGATTCATATCCATGTATTTTGATTCTTCTAGTTTGCGCTTTTTTGCAACACGTTCTTTCATAGTCATAGGTTCTTCTACTGTTGGTTGTATATTCTGTTCCACAATAAATTCTTGAAGTTTTTCTTTTTTAGTGAAGGTTAGTGCAGCTTCCTGCTTTCGTAAAACTTTGACCACGGCATTTTCAAAAAGAGAATCATGAATTATCAATGCATTTCTTCCTAATCGATCTTCTAATTCCGGACATTCTTCAATTAACAAATCAAAGTAAGCACAAACATCATCTAAATTCATCAATTCATTTTGTAAATCATTAGTAGCTTCAGAAAAATATTTAAGCTGATTGATAAAACTATCAACTTCATTTAGGTTTAGTTGCTCTACTAACAAAATATCTCGAGCTAAAAGATAAAAAAAATTAAAAAAAATAAATAAAAAATAGAAAAAAATAAGCCAAAAAAATAAAAAAAAATTGTATAAACCCGAAAATCCATTAGCCTGAGTAATATGAAGAATAAGTTTTTTATATCGTTCAATCATTTTCATTACACTCATCCAACGGGTTGCATTATCTAATATAGGCATTAAGGATGTTACCTTCGCAAGTTTTCCACGATTCTTATAGGTTCGCATCATAATTACAATCGTGCGAATTTGATTTACAAGAACAGATGATAAACTAATAAGATCATTAACCGCTAAATTCAGATGATGCGATGCATATCCTACAAGTGGAAGATCTAAATCATTGGCTATTTTTTTGTTAGTGCTACAGTTAACTCCTGAAATAAACAAGATGTTTTGAACATTTTTATCATATGATTCTAAAACATCTTCAAAGAATCTAACATGCGCATCTGCACTCTGAGTACTGCAGTCTTCAAATGGTGAAAATGCTAATAGAACCAAATTTCTAGATTTGTGAACTGTTTGGTAAACACCAAACAATCCAACAAAATGAATTCCATTATTCGTCCATCCGTCAAACATAATTCTGATTTTTTCTGGTAAAATCATTTTTATTCTTTCTCGTACAAGATCTGCTAAGCTGTTAAAATACTTGCTAACTGTAGAAACATCCAATTTTGAAAGACTGGTATGTGCAACAAAATCAGGATTTTCGCATGCATTAAAAGGTAATCTGCATTTCACAATGAGGCTTATCTAGTTGAAAACATTATGCACACTTGTATTATAATTAATAATTATCGTTATTATTTGCTGTGGAAGAAGCATCAAATTCAGTACATTGCTGGTAAATCAACTTGAAATGTTCATGCTTCGCATCTAAATGATTCATTAAATTCGTAAAGCCAGTTCCTTTTTTTTGGGTTATTGTCTGTGATCCGGGAGGACATAAGTTATATTGATGCTTGCCATCATCTATAGGGCTAAAAAAAGCCTCGACATAACACTTGTTTGAAACTTTTGCATTCATTGAATCAATTTTAAAAATGAAAAAAATGAGTGCACTATTTTGACTGCGTGTCTTTAAAATGCTGTAGTAATTTTCTTTGTTATGTAAATTTATTTAACTCGATTTATTATTCAAGTTTGACGCAATAAATTAATATAATCTTGACGTGCATGTTTTTAAAATTGTAATTTTCTTGTGTTATGTAAATTTATTTAACTCGATTCATTACTCAAGTTTGACGCAATAAATTACCGGTAATATAATCTTAGCGGCGAATATATGAAATGCAGGCTAATTATGTAAAAATTGGAATCGGCCAGGTCGGCTCTCCAAAGTGCTATTACACAATATAAAATTCCAATCGACAAGTTATTGATTTTGATATAGATAACTTGTCGATTATAATTTTATATTGCGTAACCGCACTTTGGAGGGCTGACTCTAAAAATTGCAATTAATTGACCAATTGTCCCTGCGCCACCAATCAATTAATTGAGTTCGAAAAATTGCAATTAATTGCCCCCACAATCAATTATTTGGTAGGCCTGGTTACAGGGTTGTTAGTGGTAACTTACTGTGGTAACTTATCATGGTAAATTATAATACCAGTAAGTTACAAAAATTTTTTAGTGATAAGTTACTGCCATGATAAATCATATGATAATCAGCCAATCAAATTGTGAAAAATTTATAAACCCAAAAATTCTTTATCGTTATAGTGATAATATAAAATTTTTAAATATAACTATATATACAGTACATAAATTTGTCAAAATTATACTATTTACTTATAACTAATAAATATTTCTAAAAGTTTAGTGGCTTTGAACTTTATATTCAAATAATGCATTAGGTATAGATTTAAAATAATTGATACTTAGTATGGGCCGGTGCAAAAATGTAGATATACCAAATAGGGTTCCGCAATTTGATTTGATCTTCAAATATTTGAATCAAATATTTGATCAAATTCAAATTCAGATTTGACTATATTTGATTTGATCAAATTCAAATATGCCCAAATTTGATTTGATTTAACAAATATTTGATTTGATTTGAAAATTACTATTAAAAATTCAAATTCAAATCAAATTCAAATTCAAATATTTGAATCAAATCAAATTCAAATCAGGGTTGATTTGATTTGATCAAATTCAAATTGATCCAATATTTGATTTGATTTGAATTTGAGGAACCCTAATACCAAAACTAAAAGTCAATTTTGTTTATATATAAAAGTTTATCAATTTTAACTATTTATTTATAATTTTTTTATATCTAATAAAGAAAGCTTTAGGCTACTTTTTGATATAATTTTTATTATCTTTTTATAGTTTGTTTGTTGTGTTATAAATTTTTTTAAAAACTTAATTTTTTAAAAAATAAGAAAGAAAAAAGTTTTTTTTTAAAAAAAATTATTTTTGCCATCAAAATGCAACTTTATAAATTTATATTAAGCAAGGCATTGCCATGTATATGCTAAATATATAGTTAAAATTTTAGCTTAATTGGATCAGTAGTTGTTAATATATAAAATAAAAACTAATTTATATCTTAAGGTTGTACAGTGGTTGTACATATTACTTTATATAGTAATTTTATATATAGTAATAATTATTAAATTTTAAAACTTTGTATTTTAATAACTACTAATTCAATTAAGCTAAAATTTTAACTATAAATTTAGCATATATATAATAACTAGCATATAATCCGTCGCGTTGCTTTGAGATTAAGTATTAGTTTAAAAGTTAAGATACTATTAATTTATAAATAGTTATTACTATAATATATTCACATTTTACTTAAATTATAAAAAGTATTAATAGTAAATATAAGATATTGATTGTATTTTAATTAGTTGTATATATTATAAACTGTACTTTAGTAAATTTATTATATTTTTAGAAAAATAAAACTTGTTAATTATTTTTGACTTTAAAAAATTAGGTTTAAATAAATAGTTCTTAGTTTTGTTAAATTCTAAAAATATATAAAGAATTAAAATTTAAAGTTAAAAATTATAAAAAAAATAAATAATATAGTATAAAAAAGAAGTAAGTTTTTTGAAACAGATAGGTAATTTTATATAGTTAGTTTTTTTGACTATATTTTATTAAATAGTAGATTTATATAATAATACAGTTTAAATAATATAAAAAATATATAGTTCTTTTTATTAAACTAAAAAATAAATAAAAATTAAATATTATAGTTCATATATTTAAAATTTTTTTTAAATTTTACTATATATAATTTTTAAAAATGCAGTAATTTAATACTTGAATTTTATTTACTTTTACAAAAACAATATTTGTTTAATTGTTTACAATTAATATTATATACTAAACTATATTATAAATAAAAAATTTACTTTAAAGAGGATCTAAATAAAATAAAATTGAATATATTAAAAAAAAACAAAAAAATACATCTCAATTTGTTGAATTTACAATAGCAGACAGTATGAAAATTAAATAAATAAGTAATTACTTATGATCAATAATAATATTATTATTGGAAATAGAAATTTGTCGCACCCACGACATGTCGCACCCACGACATGTTGCAACCCTGATTCAGACCAATCAAATCGCACGATTTTGTAGACAAAAAATTTTAAGTTTTAAAATTAAAAATTTTACTAGTAAAATTTAAAAATAAATAAGCGATATCAAAGTATGTAATGTAAAATTTTATTCTGAACAACTTTTTCTAAGTCATAAAGATAGATTGTCTTGGTAAAAAAATAACATTTTATAAGAAAAATCAAAAATTTTGATCGTTAGCACATATAAAACTTTTTTTACTGATATAATCTATATTTTACGTTTAAGTATTACATGTAAAATTTTATGCTAAACAACATTTTCTAAGTTAATAAGGTAGATTGTTTTAGTAAAAAAAAAGTTTTATATGTGCTAACTTTGGAAAATTTTGATTTTTCTTAAAGCTTTTTTTAAATTCATTTTAAAACAATAGTATTTAAAAGCATACTTTCAAAGTAAAAAATGTAAATTAATTTTTTTTATTAATAATATCTAAATTTGTATTAAATAAGAAAAGTAGTTTTAGGCGCCTACCTGGCAACTAACACCAAATTAGAAATGATGATATTAGATAGTGTAGATAAAGTGGCGGACATGTGAATACCAATTGTTGGTTGAAGAGGAACGTACAAAGCCAGGTCAGCCATATAAATGGGAATATGGGAGGTTCTGGTAGGTTTAGGTTATGGTTAAATTAGTCCAAGTCTTGGTGCTCGGTAGATAGTATATAAAAGATTGTATAGTGATGTTGTAACAATCAATATACAGTCACTTCTCTCTAATCCGAACCTCTCTAAACTGAACACTATTAAACTCTTTCTAAACTGAACAAAATCTTCTAGAACATTTGTAAATTTTATTATAAAGTTCAGATAAGCCATATATAACTTTTTGAAAACTGAACTTTTTCAAATTTTTATATATATATAGTAAAAAAAAGCAGTCCCAGTAGGGTGGGGAGCATGAACAAATTTTGCCATGCCCAATATGGGCATAAAACAGAGCTTGAGGCATGCCTAGGCATGCCCATGGGCATATTCAAAAATATTTATTTTTTAAAAAAACTAAAAATTTTTAAATTATTTAATTTATAGTACTATAATATATAGTACTAAAGCATTTTTAACCAATTAAAAGCTAAGATTAGATAACATGCAGATTAGTTTGTATAACAAAAATAAAAATTAGTTATATTAAATTTTATTTAAAAAATTATTTTTTTGGGCTTTAATAAACAAATTTTTTTGTTATATTTTACTATAAATATTATTTAATTCTAATCTTTTATTATTACTCTTATCCTACTATTAAAAAATTTTAATTTTTGTTTTGATAAAAGTTGGTTTTATTTACTTGTTATACCAAATTTATTTATTTTATATAGAATAATACTTAGTGCTAAAATAATATTTTCTTATTTTATATTATAAATAATTTTTTAATAATAATTATAAAAAATTAAAACAAATAAAAAATTAACATTATTTTAAAAAAACTAAACCAAATAAAAATAACTTTATTTAAAAAATAATCAATATATTGAAATCATATTTAATATAAAAAAATTAATAATAAAGATTAGATTATTTCTTATATATTTATATATATTTAAAAATTTATTTATATATATACATATCTGATATATGCCCATATAGGCATATAAAAAAATTCATGCCCATAGGCATGCCCAG
>QKWP01000921.1:142842-167396 GCA_003550325.1 Gigaspora rosea | reverse complement strand
AAAAAAAAAAAAAAAAAAAAGTAGTTTTAGTATAAATAGTGGTATAGATTTCTAAAATTTGTAAAATAGTAAAAATTGAAAATAAAAAATAGATTTTTTACTATTACAACTTTTATAAGTTTGCTATTATAATAAATATAAAATAGATTTTAAGTATATTTTAATTTAAATAAATTTAAAATCAGTTTTTTTAGATAGTAAATTAAAATAATTTAAATATAAATATATATTAAAATAATTTAAATATAAATACATATCTTATTTAATAGAGAGCTTTATATTGTTTTTATTCAAATTAGTTTATATATATTTAAAATTCATTAAATTGGTTTATAACCAAAAAGTTACTATTTTTTTTGATTATACAAAAATTATTGTTTGTGAAAATTATAATTATTAGTAAGTAAATTAATTAGATAATAGTATTTTAGGATAAACAATATTTAAAGTAGTATAGTCATCTGAATTATGTGGAAAAAGAACTTTGATTGACTGAGCAGAAGTGCATCTAGAAAGAGCTATATAAAGCTGGCCATGTGAAAAAACAGAGGTTCTAAAATCTAGTCCAACATGCTTAAGAGATTGGCCTTGAGACTTATTTATAGTAATAGCAAATGCACAATGAATTGGAAATTGTCTTCTTTTAAATTTAAAAAGTAATTCAGTTGAAGATAGTATTAAAGTAATTCGAGGAATAAAAGCTAAATTTCCAGCACAGCTTCCATTAAGAATATATGCTTTAATAACATGATCTGAAAGCTAAACAACAATTAGACAGGTGCCATTACAAAGTCCTTGACAGGGAGCAAGATTACGAAGAAGCATAATTGGGCATCCAATTTTAAGATCAAGTTTAGAAGGAGGTATTCCAGATGGATTAAGAGAGTTCAAGTATTCAATAGGATATATATTATTATTATTAGCTCCATCTTCAATTATAATATTATTAGCACTTAAATAAGTACGTTTATCTCCAGGAAATATGTCAAGAATAGTACTATTAATATCATGAATATCATCATTTCAAGCAGATAAAAGCATTCTATCACATAAAAAGTCGTCACTAAGATTTTCTTGTACTATATTAGGATAAATTGCTTTAATAAGGGATTGTATATCAGGTCCAACTTTCATATATTCAGGAAGTGAAATTGTATTTTGTAATTGAGAAGTATTTAATCCATTTTTCAACCTAAAAAATTTAAATAATAAAGTAAAAATAGTGTANCTAAAAAATTTAAATAATAAAGTAAAAATAGTGTAGATATTTATATATAACTTAATAAAAATTAGTATATACTTACATCCAAGAGCCAATTTGCAAAATATATATTTTCATCAGATTCTGATTCTAAACACATATTTTTTTTAATGTCAGAATATTTATATGATTCCATAAATAGGATCGTTGCAAAGAAGTAGCAACTATTTGTTCTCGTAATCCTTTTATAACAACTGGTAAGATTTGATAGAAATCACCACCAAAAACTACTATAATACCACCAAAAGGTCTATCATCATCATGAATATCACGTAAAGAACGATCAACAGCTTCAGAACAATATCAATGTTGTATAGGAACTTCATCCCAGAAAATAAGTTCAGTAGCTCGAAGTAGATCAGCAAGTTCAGAATTTTTGTTAATTGTACAAAAAGAATCTTCTTTAATCTCAATTGGAATTCTAAATGTAGAGTGAGCAGTGTGCCCACCAATAAGTAATAATGCTGCAAGACCAGAGGATGCTATACAAATTACAATTTTACCTTCACTACGAATTTGCATTGCAAGAATATTATAAACAAATGTTTTGCCAGTTCCAGCTGATCTATTAAGAAAGAACAAATAGCCATGTCTATTATTTACTGAATCCAAAATAATGTGATATGTAGCACATTGTTCACTATTTATCTGTGAAATGAAATTCTCAACTAATATATAAAAGTTTTCACGATTACAAGATAAATGTTCAGCAATAAGACGATTTCCTGAATAAAGTCCCCAGTTACGCTCCCATAAAGGCATTGAAGGGCACATAGCAAGTAAATAGTTTGAATCCTTTAAAATTTTATCAATAAGAAATAGTCCAAAATCATATATTTGATCCTCAGTTAGTTCATTAATAGCATGTTCCTGACTTAAACGATAAGAAAGATCATTACATATATTAGCACGAAATTTTAGCCACAATCTTTCTGGATAAGTTGGTATATATTGAATTAGAATAATTGTAAAAAGAGGTCTTAATTGAGAGCCACTACGCATAATTGAGGCCTCTTCTAAACAATTGTTCCATTCACCATCATCTTCTAACAGACCAAGGGCTATGCAGGCACTTTTAAAAGTTGAATATTGAATACCATTGACTGTTCGTAAATGCTCAAATGACTGTGGACCACGAACAATTGTAAGCAAAAGTCTAAGATAAAAACTTTCTCTGGCCATTGGGTTTGCAAAATATATTCTGCCAATAGCAAAACCTTTTTTTTGTACTGTCCATTTTAGCTCCTTTTTGTTCCAAACAAAATGTTGTGGAAACTCTTGATATGTATATTGGCGAGCAGCTTCTATAGTTGCACAGGCTTCAAAAAATGCTAAAATATATGCAGTTTCATCATTTGGATCAAAAACGACTTAATGTATTTCAGGAAGGTGAAGTGCCAATCTTACAACATTTGGTACTTTTTTATGTAAATGCATTCCAAATAAATGCCATGCTGCCTCTGGCGCACCAATATATCTTGCATCAAGATACTGTTTAATCTCATCAGTTTCACAGCCAAATTGCATAGTGTCCGATCATAGCATTTATAAATATATTTGTGTATATGGGGCCTTTGCAGTGGAAAGGGTGGATGTGTCAATATATATAATTTTGAGATAATTGAATTTAATTACTTTGTTTTGATTTTCGGACTGATCTGGATTAATCCAAATTCACGATTTTGATTGGTTAAATATAGCATGTGACTAACAGGTAATCTCGTGATGTGCTTGGCTTCGACCTCGCGCAACTTTCTTTTTACATTACGTATCTTGATTTTTTATTATGCAAATTGACTTTCATTTATAATTGAAAAATGTTGATCACATTGAAATTTATCAGAATTTAATAAAAACTCATTTTTCCATTTTGGGGTCACATCCGCCCTTTCTACTGCAAAGCCCCCATATATTTAACTGCCTGTATATAAAATTGGTAAGAAAAAAAATAAAATAAATCAAATTAAATTAAATAAAATATATACTCTTATTGATGCAAAAACTTCAATATTAATATGACAATTAAATTTTCAACTAAGGATTGGATTGTAAGGTACCACGTCTCTATTGTCAACAATATTATTACCAATATTAAATGTACGTCCATCAGATTTTCTTGCATAAAGAGGATATCTATCAGAATCTATTGATATCTCATTACGAAATTCTTTAGGATATTTTTTTTGATATATTCCATCTTTTATACATGGTGCTTGAGGATTACGTGCACTACATAGACTATGAACCATACAGCGCATTATAGTTTCAAATAGCAATAGATCTGCATGTTGGTCTGGAAATTGTGCACATACTATTTGGTCAACATCAGCAGGTTCTTTAATTTTATCATCATTATGAAGAAAAATTAGAAAATGCATATGAGGAAGTCTACGTTTTTGAAACTCAATTGTGTATACATAGGCTATTACTTTTCCAAAAATATGTTCCTTTTTGATTTCATGAAGAAGAGCACGACGTTTAAGCTCAAATACACGTGCTACTAAATCTGACCTATCAGCTGAAGTTTGACTAGGTAACAATTCATCTTCCTGATTTGGATTTGCCGTCATAGTTCCAAAGATATCTGGATGGTGGCAAAATCGAGTTATAGCCATTGAATCCTGAAAAATTTCAAACATATAACGTGAGCTTCCAAGATGAGTTGAAGGAAGAATTATACGTTGTCCAAGATTTGCCAAATTTATTTCTTCAGTAGATCCTATTGTATCTGCAAACCCTTGGTACATATCTTTTCGTAGAGTTGCTTGGTTGTTTTGTAAATATTTTAATCGATTTTGTTCAGTTGATACCCATGCATCTACCAGAAATTCTTGAAATAATTTTCCACCTCGAAGAATGGTTGTAAATTCAGCAAGGCGTGAAAAAAGTCGAAAAGAGTAAAAGTCCATTTGTGTAAGACGTGGCATTACTTTGATCTTCAGCATGTTGACCAAATTCATCAAATACAACTTGTTGTAATTCTGAATGCCAACCAAGCTCACCATATGGAAAAAGAAGCACATAGTGAAGTGGCAAATAAGCTGGTTGGCCTTCATGAATGCGTTCAAGTAGACCTCTACATAAGCGAAAAATAATATCACGCATGCGTTTTAGTACATAATTATCACCAGGTAATATAACAGCTATTTCATTTGTAGTAGGAAGATTGTAATGGCGGTGGTCTGTAGCTGCATTAAAGTGAAGGTGAACAGCTAAATCAGTTTCAGAAACACTATTTTGGCAGGCTTGAGAAAGAATTTCAAAAGCTTGCTAATACTTTGGATAAAATGCATGATGGTCTCAAAGAATTTGCTGAATTTCCCATATTGTTTGAGTATATAAATTACTATTTCTTCCCATTCGAATTTGGTATGCAATATCTGGATCATAAATATAAAGTTGTGCATAATTGGCTTCCATATTTGGTGCAGGAAAGAGTGATCCTGAATGGTGGTGCAGTTCACCATGAATACGAAAACAATATAGAGCATGTCCACGCAAAATGGTTTGATTAATGCTTGCTCCTAATGAAGTAAAAGCATGGGCTGCATTGTGCTGGCATATATTTGCTTAAAAATCCTTGCATTGCTCATCTTGGGCTTCAAAAAAATGTCGAAGAAGTAAAGGAGGATCCTGAAAAGTAGAAAGAATAACTTTTCCTTGGTTACAGCATTTCTATACTTTGGTTTAGTTCGTGAAGAAACAGTAAGACGTTCATCTAACCAATGAAGTGCCTTGCATTGAGTACACTCAAAATTCATACGCCCAAGATAGTGACGTATATTATTATTTTGGCTTTGTCTAGATATTGTATTGCCAATTTGAATTCATGCTCTTTTTATTCATTCGCGGTCTCTTCTTGCTTGTTGAGCAATAGATCTTTTGCTTGGTGTACTTGTAGCATTTTCTGTAGGGTTAGGGTTATTTTTTTCATGTTCACTTCTATTATATTGAGCAATAGTTTCTAAACTTGGCTCTGATTCATGTGCCTCTTGCTCACAGACTTGTTGTAGTTGCTGAGTTATAACTTTTTGAGTTGACTCATGTTCTTGTGCTTCTCTTTCACGTGTTCGTCACTGTTGCTGTGCAATAGCACGTTGGTTTGGTTCTTGTTGTTGTTCATTTCTTTCACGTTCTTGTGCTTCTCTTTCACATGTTCGACGCTGTTGCTATGCAGTAGCACATTGGTTTGGTTCTTGTTGGCGTTCATTTCTTTCACATTCTTGTCGCCGTTGCTAAGCTATAGATCTTTGGCTCATATTTAAAGTAAAAAGAAAAATCAAATTAACATATAAAAAATGACGCGACCTTATGTATGCATTAAAGCTGATGGTGAAACTAATTAGTTTCACCAGGTGAAACTGGTGAAACTTAAAAAGTGATTTGGTGAAACTGGTGAAACTAGATGAAAATAGGTGATATAGTGAAACTGGTGAAACTGGTGATACTGGTGAAACTGGTGATACTGGTGATACTGGTGATACTGGTGATACTGGTGAAACTGGTAATACTGGTGATACTGGTGAAACTGGTGAAATTGGTAATACTGGAGATACTGGTGATATCTGGTAATACTAGTAATGTTTAAAATTTTTCAAAAAATTAACTTTGGTTTAAATAATTTTTAATTAAAATGTATTATTTTGAAATTTATTAGTAATAAGGGAAGTGCAGTAAATTATGTGATTAGGGTTTACATAGGTCCTGACCTCCCTCCTCTAGTGATAGGACTATTGACCAATCAAATTTTATAATATTTAAAAAAATCTCAAAAACGTTTTTGGCCTAAAAATAAACTACCCCACAATCGACAAAAGTCGCTACATAGTAAAGTCTAAAATTTGCCAAGTAAATCGATTAAAATCGATTAAATAACCTTATTTAGCAGGTCAAAATACACTTAACACAAAATTTTTATAAGCATTGAAGAATTTTTTATTAATTGACTTTTGATTTTTACGTTCGACAGAAAAATTAAAATTTTTTAAAAAAATATATTCGCCCCACAATTGACAAACGTTGCTATATAGTAAAGTCTAAATTTTACTAATGTTACGGGCAAAAGACAGATCTATGAAATTGGACACAGTAAACTTGTGATAAAAGGAAGTAAACGCCACCCAAATTGAGGCTAAATGTTTACACTCATGGGTAAGGCTTGTCGGGCGAATAGATAAACAAATAAACGCGAAACTCAAACATCCGAATAACAAATAATTTCTTTTAAGCCTCATGGTTTCCTTAAGAAAGTGGAAGTTATAAAAACCCTACGATTTCACTGTTAGAGATCCAATCCGTAATCCTATTAATCCGGATTAATTCTATTATTTATATTTGATATATATATCCGGATTTAGTATTTTAAATAGGATTCATCCGTTTTTAAATAGGATGGATCCGGCCAAATCACTAGTAATAACTTACAGGTAGGAATGTCCCGAATAAGAAAATGATGATCCCGATCATGCATATTTGTTCAGCCAATTAAAATCAAAAATTTTTATCATGTAAAGAACATCACATGCAGATTAACCAATCAAATCGTAAATCTTTATAAAACGAAAGAAACGAATTTTAATTAAAATTTATGGCTAAAGTTCAAAATAAATGCCGTTAAATGTTACTGTTAGATAAGCAAGCATGTATTTAATAACTTAAATTGAGATTATTAAATTTTTCTATAGTATTTATTTACAAAACCTTAATAATAATAATAATAATAATCTATATATATTTAATTCTATGTCTAATTCTATATTTAATTCGACATCTAATTCTATGTCTAATTCTACGTCTATTCAAACTTCTAATATATTACACTTACTATCTTTATACAACTATTGCACTAATAAATTCTTTGCAATTTTAACACACATCATATATAAACTTCTTATCGTATTTTAACACCTATAATGATAATAAAGTGCATAGTTAATTAATATTATTCGTATACTTTTAATTTCCTAAAGGATTTCTATGCAACACGTATAATAAAAAAAATATACGAACTAATTACTTCCTCCTACACTAACGCTATTAATCATTTTAAACTTTTTTTTACCTTTTTTTTTTGTTCAACACAAAAGATTTCGTCAACGTAGTGATTGCAATTTACTTATAACTTCAGTAGGTAAATTGTAATATGAAGGTCGAATGATTCAAAATGATTCAACTGAAAGTATTATAGTACGGCATGAAAAATTCAAGTTTCTTAGTATACTTGACTGGGTTCATAGAAGAGATAATCTTCCGAAAAAAGTATATAAAAAAAAATCATTAATAAATTGTGTAACGATCTACAAACTCGGGGCACTCGGGACGTTCCTACCTCGAGTAATAACTAAAAAAAAACTTACATTAATTTGTTATAGAACTTCCTACACTAAAATTCGATCTTAATCTTTTGATACACAAAAATTAATTATATTTCGCATAGCTCACTGCATTTGTCTGACACGTTTTTTGTTAATTTATTAAATTCGAAATTGACATTTCATTTTGTTAGATACAGTATTTGAAATAAACTATTCAAATTTGGTTTTATAGCATTTGTAGTCAAATTCGTAAATGTAATGAGTAAAGTGATAGCACTTTGTGCTCATATAGAATCCGGATTCAATAATTGAATTCGGATTTATCCAGATTCGGATTATCATCCGGATACACAAAGTAGGATCCGAATTTAATCCGGATGGCCCTTAAAAAATAGGATCGAAATACTATTCGCTGTTGTAAAAGGACATCCTACGGGATTTCAATAATTAAATTACATTTAATAAAATTCCCTTAATAATTTCTTGTAATAAATCATTAATAAATAAACTAATACCAAATTACCAACGTCACACCTCTGGTGAGTTGCCTTATCACCTAAATCCGTATATTTTGTACATAAGTTAATAAACCTACGATCCACCCTGTAACACTAAGCAAATCGAAAAATCGATTAAGTAACCTTATTCAGCAGGTCAAAATACACTTACCACAAAATTTTTATAAGCATTGAAGAATTTTTTATTAATTGACTTTTGATTTTTACATTCGATGGAAAAATTAAAATTTTTTAAAAAAATATATTCGCCCCACAATTGACAAACGTCGCTATATAATAAAGTCTAAATTTTACTAAGCAAATCGAAACAATCGATTAAGTAACTTTATTCAGCAGGTCAAAATACACTTATAACAAAATTTTTATAAGTATTGGAGAATTTTTTATTAATCGACTTTTGATTTTTATGCTTGACAGAAAAATTAAAGTTTTTTAAAAAAATATATTCGCCCCACAATCGACAAACGTTGCTACATAGTAAAGTCTAAATCTTACTAAGCAAATCGATTAAAATCGATTATGTAACCTTATTCAGCAGGTCAAAACACACTTACCACAAAATGTTCATAAGTATTGGAGAACTTTTTATTAATTGACTTTTGATTTTTACGTTCAACGGAAAAATAAAAATTTTTTAAAAAAATATATTTGACAAACACTTCAATATTATTGGCTATTTAGACTATATATATATATCAGTAATTATAAATCAAACTAGTGGTGTTAAACACCAGTATGCAGTGTAACATGAAGATCAATATTAAAAAAATAAACAAAAAAAAATAAAGTTGATATATGTTAAGTAGAGCAATAGTTAGGGTTAGGGTGAGGCATAGTATATAGTAAAATTTCGCAAGGGGTTTTTTTTTTTAAAAAAAAAGGTGGTTTCATAGATAAAATTTTGAGTTAGAAGGTATTTTTTAAAATAAAAGCAAAACAACAAAAATTTTATGTTACACCTGATCTTTACGTTACACTGCATTTAAAAAATTTGATTGGTAAAAATCATTGTGGTGTTGAGCACCTTAGTAAAACCGTATATATATAGTTTACTAATTTATCAGTATTACCAGTTTTACTGGCATTATCATTTTTATTAGTTTCACCAGTATCACCAGTTTCACCAGTATCACCAGTTTCACCAGTATCACCAGTTTCACCAGTATCACCAGTTTCACCAGTATCACCAGTTTCACCAGTATCAACAGTTTCACGTGTATCACCAGTTACACCAGTATCACCAGTTTCACCAGTTTCACCAATATCACCAGTATCACCAGTTTCACCAGTTTCACCAATGCATATTGGTGATTGGTGATTGGTGAAACTCGGTGCACCATTACAGTTTAGTTTCACCAGCAGCTTTCTATGCATTATAAAATCTCCGGATCAGGTGTAACAGGTGTTACAATCTGGATATGGTATTGTACCAAATTAGCATCGATCGTAGTACTATAGTGATTACGGTTTAAATCAATACATAGTACAAAGATACTAAATACTATCAATAATCGTTAATAGTTCCTTCATATGCTATCTAAACTCTTGTATATTTTTAATTTGTATGAGAGTTTTAATCTCTTGTATAGAGTTTTAATTACTCAACTTGATCTTTAATCACTCGAATGGAGTTTTATCACTCAATTGGATGTTTTAAAGCAATACGCTTGATGTGATTTGACCATAGCGCAAATCATGTAGTTGCATCAAATTGGCATTACCTGGTTAGGGTAGTAAACGGACTAAGTAATAAAAACTATAAAAGGCTATGTAATTTTACTATAATCAATTTTTTAATCGTGAAATTAAAAATGATTAAAGAAAAGTACAAAATTCTAAAAGTTTTCTCTGAATATTGTGCTTCTTTTTTTTAATAAATTATATATTTTAGCATTTGAACACCTAAAATTTACATATTAGAAGAAAATATTCAAATGTAACTTGGTTGTTTGACAATTTGTAGCCATTTTTGTCTTTTTAGTGAATTGAATTGGGATGAAATTTGTAATAAAGATATTAAAATTAATGTTATATCGATATGTATCAATAGTGATAATGATTAGATTCCTTCGTATAACAAGAAAAATCTAGTTACCGATGCTGCTGACTTCGCTAAGGATTATGTTATCAAAAGTTCATGTAGCCGACATCAGGGTTAGCAATTGATTAATTGCAGGTACATATTTTTAATAAATTGGGATGAAATTTGTTATAAAATATTAAAATTAATGTTATATCGATATATATCAATAGTGATAACGATTGGGTTCTTTCGCATGGAGAATGCCAAAAACAAGGTTCGCCCTATTAAGCTTTGCATCTTTGAAATGAGGCAATTATTTTACCTTTTTCCGCTTAATTCTTCTCCAGTTTACAACTATTCAGCATAAAAAGTAGATTATTAGGTGCGCTAGAGCATGAACTTTTCCAAAATGCATCTGGAAGAGCTGGTGCATTATAAACATATTGGGAAAATCAAGAAAAACTGTTTTCTAGCAAGTAGATCACTTATTAATTCAACGTTTTTACACTATTCTTGCTTGCAAAAGGGTACTTTTTGGTACAGTTACGATATTTTTATTTTATATATTTACTTATTAAGTTAATCTATTTATTCAGGTCTTTATTGTATTCGTAGTAAACAAATCATATTATACCGTTTAGAGAATTTAAGCTATTTGTTCATTAATTCTTCATGTCAATTAGTAGATAAGTTATTTAAATAAGTTATTTAAGTTCAATTATTCAGTTTAATTTGTATAGTTTGGAATTAAAGATCATTAATTAACCGATATATTTTATTAGATCCTTGATGATGGCATTTAAATAAAAAGCAGATTTTTATTTTATTTTTTAGTTGTTGAGTGAAATTTCTAAAAACGTCTAATTTATTTTAATTTATTTTTATTTTTATTTTTTTATGCCAACGGGGTTTCAAAAGTAAAATCAGAGAAACTTATTTTTTCGATTTACAATTCAACATAGTAAAAATGTTATTTAAAAAAATCCTACTTATTTTCGAAATGCGCCACTTTATTAATTTTAAAATCCCAATCGTGAGAATTGTTATTGATTCAATTATATTGTATATTTGACATAAATTATAAAGTTCAGGCTTATTTTATTAAAAAATACTGTATATTTTTATTTTTAAAATATAAATTTATTACATTTTTTTTTTGTATAACTCGTAATAACCTATCATGGTTTGTATCTAAATCAATACATTTAATATGGTCAGCTATTTCTGAGCTCCAACATCCTTTCGAGATTCCAGTTCAACCATAATTTTAGTATCGACTTGAATTTTAAAGAACTTTCATCTAAAGAACTATCTGAAGATAGTGCATTTATACGGCCGTATTGATGTAATCAAAGAAAAAGGCCTCGTCTTGACAATCAATCAACAACCGAATTGAGCTTAATACTTAAATACAATGAGTCTTTATTCGATCATATTTCCAAAATAGAACACGAAATTATCCATTTTGATTAACCTTATTTATTTAATAAAAAGCATATTATTTATATTAGAATAATTATATAAAAACAAAAAAAATAAAAAATTTACATTCCTAGTTTTAGCGCCACTCCAGTTGTTCCAGAACTATAAAGCAAATAAGCAGTAGTTGATTTTGCTTCCTCAGGAGAATGAATCAGTTCTATTTCATGATAATCAATTACAATAGAGCTATAAGTAGGGTGGGGGCATAAGGGCACAGGCATGCCCCTATGGGCATGCCCCCTGGGCATGCCTATGGGCATGAATTTTTTTATATGCCTATATGGGCATATATCAGATATGTATATATATAAATAAATTTTTAAATATATATAAATATATAAGAAATAATCTAATCTTTATTATTAATTTTTTTATATTAAATATGATTTCAATATATTGATTATTTTTTAAATAAAGTTATTTTTATTTGGTTTAGTTTTTTTAAAATAATGTTAATTTTTTATTTGTTTTAATTTTTTATAATTATTATTAAAAAATTATTTATAATATAAAATAAGAAAATATTATTTTAGCACTAAGTATTATTCTATATAAAATAAATAAATTTGGTATAACAAGTAAATAAAACCAACTTTTATCAAAACAAAAATTAAAATTTTTTAATAGTAGAATAAGAGTAATAATAAAAGATTAGAATTAAATAATATTTATAGTAAAATATAACAAAAAAATTTGTTTATTAAAGCCCAAAAAAATAATTTTTTAAATAAAATTTAATATAACTAATTTTTATTTTTGTTATACAAACTAATCTGCATGTTATCTAATCTTAGCTTTTAATTAGTTAAAAATGCTTTAGTACTATATATTATAGTACTATAAATTAAATAATTTAAAAATTTTTAGTTTTTTTAAAAAAATAAATATTTTTGAATATGCCCATGGGCATGCCTAGGCATGCCTCAAGCTCTGTTTTATGCCCATATTGGGCATGGCAAAATTTGTTCATGCCCCCCACCCTAGCCATAAGGCACATATCCATTTATAGTACTTCTTTATTATTATAAGTGAATCATGCTTAAAAGCTATTGTTAACATAAAAAAAAATAAATAAATACATTATTATATCTTGCATTAGTCACTTTCTTCAACTTCGATGTTTTTTATATCTTTTGATTCCTCTTCATTAGTAGACGCAGAACTTTCGCGTTCTAAACTTATCAATTCTAAATGTATATACTTGTTTAATATATGGTAAATAAGAATCAGATTGATGAATTTTCGAAGTTTTTACACGAATTGCTACGAAAAATAGATATAAAAAACATAAATAAAAACTAAAAAATACTAAACGCATATACTGAGCCTGGTTATATCGATCAAGTAGCAAAGACAAATTTTTTTAACGTCTGTTATATAGTATAATCTGCAATGTAAAAATGGTTAGTAGTGAATTTTGACAAAAAGAACGAAATATCAAGATTGTAGCATGTTAAAAAAATTGATTTGAAGTGCAGGCATGATGGGATGCGATGTAGCGCGATTTGATTTTTATGTGAACTTAATTCAGTATTGTTAGACATAAACAGCCAATCAGATTATAGTTTTGTCTCATATTGTTTGTCTCCTTAGTTTAAAAAAACTGGACCATGTGATGATCCAGATAGGCCAGAGTTTATCTCACATACCGATACTGTTTATTTACACCATTCTATCTTATATATTGATACTCTTGTACAATATAAACTTATAAAGGTATATATTTTATAACAAAATAATATTTTTTAAAAGGACTATTTTTGCTTGTTTTTTTAAAAAATATTAAAATTTAAAATAATTATTATACAATTAAATGTCTATAAAAAGATAATCAAAATTATATCAAAAGATAGCTTAGAACTTGTTTTATTTAATATGAAAAAATTATAATAGATAATTAAAATTAAAAAACTTTTATATGTAGACAAAATTAAATTTTTAATTTTAGTATATTTATATTTTTGTATTAAATAAATTGAAAAAATAAAAAATTAACAAAAATTTTTAAAAATAAAAATTTTTAATAAAATTTAGGGCATTTATTTTTGGCATGGGGTGCACCATATGTGGGGTCCAAAATTCTGGGTCAAATATGTTGGAATGCATCAGAATCATGGTCAACTTGATCGGAATCAATCAATTTTAATTGGGCACAGTATCGCTATAAAAATTTCACTTCACGTGATTATTGACCAATAAATAGTCATAGTTTGATGTAATGTAATACAAAAACTTTCAAAACTTCTCTTTTGTCTATTTTTGTAATAATAAAGAGCAATTTTACTATATAATAACCTAACCTAGTGATGTGCCGTGTATAGTACAGTACGCAAAAACTTTTTTAGAATATTCTAGAACAAAATATAAAACTATTCATATCTTAAATTTTCCCTTATGAAACTGTCTTTTATTTTCTAAACAAAATTATTCCTTGCAAAATTTTGTATATAGATAGTTTATATGCGTACTATATATATTTCACATACTATATGCACTGTACAACTATACGTACTGTACGTACTGTACATACTGTACGCTAAAAAAATTCAAACATATAAGCTTAAATGGCACATCACTAACCTAACCCAACCTTAACTGAGTACTTACCCTAACCCTAATCTAATATAAACAAACTTGAAAAATTTTAGTCTAATCATGTCGGCGAAATTTTATGTTGATATGAGAATCATCATAAATGCATAACCTTCAAATCAACTAATAAAATTACAAGTTCTATATTTCAAAATTCATAAGTAAGGCCATTGTGTAATGAACATTCCAAAATGTGTAATGCAATAAACGTTGGTATATCACAGATTAACATGCTAGTATATGCTAGTATATAATCCTAACCTTAACTTTAACTATCTGTAGACAGTATAATATGCTAATAATTATTATACATGCTTGTATAAAAATTCTACATAACTTCTTTTAATATTTACAGCTATACTACTATATGCAATATCTTGATAAAACTTTCGTACTATTTAATGTAAAAGTTATATATGTACATATGTTCTTATGTGCATACATACAATTTTGTAATTTTATTGAATTTATTATGTTCAAATTACAAACTTAATCGTATCGGCTAGAGTATCATTCGGTCAATTTTTATTAAATGCTCTAGGAATTATGGAAATAGCTATAAGCAGTATATAGTCTCATCCATAGTTTCCGACTGTTCAACATATCGAATTGACTATGGTTTAAAATGAAAAAAAAGCTTAATAGAGGCATTAATTAAACAAAACAGAAACCAATCCAAAAATTATAGTACTTACCTAAAAAACCAATCTAACTCGTATCTAATCGTCCTTTTCATTAAGCCTAATATTGGTTTCACGAACGTCTTGCTCTTAAAGTAACTGTCAACGCCATTGGAATTATAGAAATAGCTGTAAGCAGTATATAGTCTCATCCTTAGTTTCCAACCGTTCAACATATCGAATTAATCGTGGTTTAAAATGAAAAGAAAACTTAGTAAAGGCATAAATTAAAACAAAAACAGAAACCAACCCAAAAATTATAGTACTTACCCAAAAAACCAACCTAACTCGTATCTAATCATCCTTTTCATTAAGCCTAACAGTAGTTTTACGAACATCTTGCTCTTGAAGTAACTAGTAACACCATTATAGCCCCCTTGTTACTAGCAACATTATCCATATTCTAATACTTACTATACAACTAACTCTAACCAAAACATAAAGAAAACACACATAACTTAATACATGTCCAACTATACTAACCAACTAACTTAAAGCAAATACACCTAATCCTAAAAAACAAACATAAATGTGATCTCATACAAGAAACACAATCGGTGAAATGATAGATCCAAGGATGATGATAAGAACAAATGACTTTAAAATATAATGACACCAATTAAACAAGAACTTCAACACTAGCAAAACAATAGATTCAAGGAACGACGATAAGAACAAATGACTCCAAAATATGCCAACACCAATTAAGCAAGAACTCCAACACCAGCAAAATGACAGCTCCAAAAAATGACAATATAGCAAAACAATGACTTCACAAAACGATGAACCAGTAAAACAACAGCTCCAAAATGTGACGATAACAATGAAATGACGACTTTAAAGATTGATGATACCAGAGAAATGGCGACTCTAAAAAATGACAATATCAAGAAAAAATAGCTCCAAAATGCTACTAGCGAAATGCAGTTACAACATTATTTAAAAAAAGTAAACGAATTAGTAAAAAAGTAAGAAACACAAAAAAAAATCTATACTTATCTTGTAGATCTGTGTAATCTAGATGTAAACAAATCAGTTTATTGTACCTGTAATATCATACTCCCACTGCACCCCGCACCATGGTGCGGGGTGCACAAAATATATTTTATCTAAAAAAACAATCATTAAAAAAAAACAATCATTAAAAAAAACAATCATTAAAAAAAAAACAATCATTAAAAAAAAACAATCATTAAAAAAAAAAAAATCATTTAAAAAAAAAAAATCATTAAAAAAATAAATTGACCTATTTAACAAAAGCGATACTAATCCATTCAAGAAAAGCAATACTTACTACAAAAAAGCGATGCTCACTATCCAAAAAAAGCCCAACTACCCACTCAAAAAGCAATAGATACCTACCACTACATCTGCAAAAAAAAAACCTTTAAGTTTCATCAAGATTGTTTTTTTTTAACATGCTAGCAATTTCCAAAATTTTTGAAACAGTAGAAGAGTATCAGATAATAGTTAAATATTTGTAGTTAGGAACTGTTCTGAATAGCATTCAAAAGAGCCCTGTCGCAAGTACCGCAAGATCCAACTTCATTCATCACTATAAAAAATTTGATATCAATGAAAATAGAATTTTTTACATTAGAGGGCATCCATAAATAACGTTATGTACCCCCTCATAGTAGCGCTGGACCCCCCCTTTACTATATAAAAAAATTTTTCAAAATCCATATGTTTATATATAAAATTTTACAAAAACTTGAATATATTGTGACACAGTGATCCAATTTGGATGATTTAGGTACCATTCGATTTGTCTCAGTGATACCAAAATCATTTCATTTGGATTACTGGATCAATAGTTATTCACAAAAAACTATTGATTTTTTAGTAATTTTATAAGAAAACATAATAACCAATAGTATTTGACCAATAAAATTGATCCAGTAATCCAAATGAAATGAAACTGGTACCATTCGACTCCTCTCACTGAGACGAATTAAATAGTACCAAAATCATTAAATTTGGATCACTGGTTCAAGTTTTAGCCAATTTTTTCTAAAAAAATTACGTTATATTTTTTTGACCTCCCTCTACTTATTGAGAAAAACGTTATCGTTCGTCCAACCCCCCTCTTGTATAACGTTATTTATGGATGCCCCTTAAGCCAGTTAGGGGAGTGACAAAAATCAGGTGATTTTTTAGGGGGGGAGGAGGTAAAAAAAGTAGAAATTATATATAAGAACCTGACTATATATATATTAAGGAAGAGGGAGGGGGTAGGCCTCTGATAAAAAATAATCAGGTGATTAATGACACTGCCCTTATAAAGAATGGTATGGTCAAATCAAAAAACACAATCACCGCAAATACCACAAACCTTTTTTTGCAATTTTAGAAAAGCACTTTGGAATCATACAAGAAAAGGTAAAAAAAGAATAGGTAAATAAATATTCAGCCTATGCTATAAATACCTCCATTAAAGAAAAAACTGATATAATATCTATAGTATTGCTAAGGCCTTGGCAGTACATTCAAATTGACTTAGTTGATTTTCATAATTTTGCTAAAGAGAACAATGATTTTTTATAGCTGCTTACTTGTGTTTATATGTTTTTTAAATTTCTTATCACAGTTCTAATTAAAAATAAAGAAGCAGAAATGGTTGTGGTACACTTCCTTAAGGGAGCTTCCAGAAATTACGTAATTTTTGGGTGGGTGGGCCGCCAAAATATCAGGTTATAATTCTGGGCAAAATTTTATATTTCTGACCAAAAATATAAAATTATAAAATTATTGATAACTTTTGATATACTGGGTCAATTTAGATGATTTAACTACCAAAATGCTCATCTCAACGAGTCGATTCTAACAAGCCCAAAATCGTTAAAATCTAATTACAGGATCCCAAGATCGTTCAACTTTTGTGTAATTTTAATGGTGATTTTTAGAATTACTAAGTAAATTTCTTTAACATTGAATAACTTTTGATCGACTAGTCCGTTTTGGGTGATTTAACTACCAAAATGTTCGTCTCAGTGAGACGATTCTAACAAGCCCAAAATCGCTAAATTCCAATCACAGAATCCCAAGATCGATAAAGATTTGTATTGTTATTAACAATACAAATCTTTATCGATCTTGTGATCCTGTAGTTGGAATTTAGCGATTTTGGACTTGTTAAAATCGTCTCACTAAGACAAACATTTTGGTAGTTAAATCATCCAAAACAGACCAGTTGATTAAAAGTTATTCTATATTAAAGAAATTTATTTAGTGATTCTAAAAAAGCACTATTAAAATTACACAAAAGTTGAACAATCTTGGAATTCTGTGATTAGATTTTAACGATTTTGGGCTTATTAGAATCGACTCATTGAGATGAGCATTTTGGTAGTTAAATTATACAAAACGGACCAGTGGATCAAAAGTTATCATCAATTCAAAAAATTGTACATATAAATAATTTTTAAAAGAGTGTTGCTATTTCCACTCCCACTTTTGCTATTGCCACCTCCCACATGGTTGGAGCCGGCTTCCGACCTATGTCATATGATTCCGAAGCAGATGTCACATGATACGGGTTTTTATTTATTGGGTCGAGATTTCAATATTACGAATGAGTGTCACGTGACTGGTGTAACAGTTCGATTAAAGAACGTTTCATGAACTACGTCACGTATAAAACATTATTTTACTCATTGCAAATTGATTATTCTAACCAATATTGGTATGCATTATGATCGAGGTTTTTTTAGCACATTTATATAACAATATATTACTACTGTACTATAGTACTAGATGATAATCTAATGCTATTTATTTTTCCTACAGACTGTCGAACAATTGAATTTTGTAGAATTGACCAGCCCAAAAAAAAAAATTTGATAAGAAGGTCATATGCTTGGTAAGAAAGTATATACGTATGTACTTATATAAGTACTAACAGGACAAAAAAAAATTTTTCACAAGTAAAATTACGCATTAGGGCAAGTACGACAGTTGTGACCCGTTTGATGGCATGTATCGCAATATCTTGACGTTTTTCAACATTCTCGAATGCAGATGGATCTCTTTGTGTTGTCCTTTTGTTTTTTGCGCCAACCGGTCTTCCTCGTGGTTTAATCGTAACTGGTTCTTCTAATATGACAGGTGGGGTATTCACCAACTCTTCTAATTGGGACTGGATAGCAACTTGTTGGTGTGGTGGCCAAAATTGGTACATGTTCGCAAGAGATTGCAAGAGAGGTTGAAGATTGGTGTGATCGTTGTTGACAGGGTGTGTGGGATCATTGTTGACAGAGTGTATGGGATCTAAAAATTCTATATGACGGCCTTGAATCCACCATTGTTCGTGAAGATCAACTTTCTGGAATACCTGATTGGCTGCTAAACGTTTACTAATTATGTGTGAACATGGAAGTCCCATCATAGACCTGAAAGTACCCGTGCAAGGTTCCAGAGAAGAGTCTCGGGTTGCATTTGATGCTTTGATCCACTCTTCACAGATCTTATTCAAAGCGAAAAATGAAACATGATATAGGAAAGGTTTGAAGAGAGAAATCTGATGTGCATGTTGTGTTCTTATATGCTGAGAAGAAATTGCTGCACGAATTTCTCTTGTCTGCAATTCTATTTGTAGCACAATCTTACAGTGTACTGACTCAAGGTCACCTGTAAATATGAATTTAAAATGTCAATACTTTTTTTTTTTGTTCTTTTTTTTTTTTCTTCTCATTACTACCTGTGGATGACTGCAAGCACCGTTTGAGAATAGCATGCGCCGCTTCTACACGTAAAGTCACAGTGTTACCAAAATGCAAATGATGGTTAGTCCAGGCAGAGACGAAACGTTCCTTATGAGGAATCCAGATTTTTTGAAGGTATTTCAAAACTTCAGGTTTGTTTGCATAATATCTTAAAAATTCATCCTATTTGTTTGTGAATTCTTGTTCGGTACCAGATGCCGTTACCACTTGCCACATTCTTAGAAACTTGGTCCAATTTTCTTTCGTAGTAAAATTATGCTTGTATTTGGTTAAAACATTTTTATTTATGTGCCATATGCATAGAACATTCTGAGTACTATGGAAAACTTTATCGATAGCTTTCATCAATGCCAATTCCCTATCCGTAATGATCACATCGGGGCAAGGCATTTCGTTGAAAATTTTAGATGTACAGGTCAAGGCCCACTCATAATTCACCTCTGTTTCTTCACTTATAAAAGCAAAACAAGAAAAAAAAGTAGTATTAAAACTTGATACGCCTACAACATTCATCAAGGGCATCTTATATCTATTCATTTTATAAGTGCAATCAATTAGTAATATAGTAGGGTAGGTACGAGTTAAAGCTATGGATATTCGATGTGCAAAAAAAAATGGATAATACAGTTTTGCTAATCACATTGGTATTCAAACTTGAAGTCAGATCCTTGTAATTCGTCAAGAAGGGCTTGGATTGGTGTACGACCATCAAGCCTTTCTTGACGGATAGATTGTAAGGTGTTGTAAACTGTTTTAGAGATAACCATCGAAGATGCATCATCTTGATGTATAGCTAACAAAATTAACGGGGACGAGAACCGGCAGTTGCCATTTGCTTAACCAGGTCCTTTTGATCAGTGTTCAACCTTCAAATAATCGGATAGCCAGACATATCCATCGATCCCTCATGATTGTGATCAGGGTTCCGAATCTCAAGATACCAAATATTATTACGTCTAGTTCCATAAAGCTCATATGAACTGAAGCTGTTTTTCTACGGCGTGAATCATCCGTCAGATTTAATTTGTTTCGATAGAGACCGCTTCTGTCACAGCCCAACGTTATATTTTTTATTTCACCCTTTCTATCTAATATTGATCTTTTTATAGATACAGCATATCCTTGAGTTTTGGAAAAGGCCTGAACATATTCAAGAAGCTCGTTATGACTTGTAAATTGATTAGGTGATGGTGGTTGCATACTTGTATAGTGGGTACTATTGGAGTTTAAATAAGTCAATACGATTATTAATTCTTTTTTTTTTTTTACTTTATTTTTATAGTTCAGAAATTTTACTAACCAGTTCTTTGTATTCTTATGAGATATTAGTGAAGCAGAGTTTCTTTGGATTTTTAGATTCAGTTTGAAGGTGAAAAAAAAAAGAAAGCACATTGTAACGTTGTATTTATTTGTTAAATATTACGTCATGAACGCATCATTACTTCGATTATGAAATTTCAGCATGGATTGCTTGTGTGACTTTACTATATTCGTTAATTGTAAATCTAAATATGATAGTCAGTTGGAAATTTAAGTGCTTAACTAAGGCTTACGCAAGTTATATTTCTTTTCTTTATGCTTAATTAAATTAATATTTTACTCATCTTATTTGTGTAATAACTTACGTCTTTGATTAGGAAAATGAACATCAGATTCAACGCTTAATGGGCTTGGCTACAAATGACTTCGATTGACTATAAACAGATTGCTAAATTTTAAAAGATTTTTTAAAAATTCATCATTGGTCACGTGGTAGATGAATTTTAAAAGTTCTTTGCAGACTTTAATCAAACTGTTACACCCGTCACGTGATACTCGTCTGTGATATTTATATCTCGACCCAATAAACAAAACCTGTATCATGTGACATTCGCTTCGGAATCATGTAGCATAGGTTGGAAGCCAGCTCCGACCATGTGGGGGTGGCAATAGAAAAAGTGAAGGGTGGAAATAGCAATACTCTTTAAAAAAATATAAAATTTGATTAGCTAATAGGGTATCAGGTATGGGTGGGTGGGTAAAATTTTGAAATTTATTAGTAACAAAAAATTACGTAATTTCTGGAAGCTCCCTAAGGATATTTTCAAAATCCTATGGTCATTCAAAGCGATAATAGTAAAAATTTGTTGCAAATTTAACTACAGAAATTTGTAGGGCCCTAAACATTACAATAAGATGCGATTAACCTGGTACTCACAGTTACAAAGACAACTTAAGCAACTTAATTAAACTGTGGGCTATGTTTTTACTAAATTGCTTTGGAATTAGATAATCAACTGCAATGAAAAAACTGGATCAATGTAATTGATATATTTGTTTCATTGTATAACTTGATAGTTTATATAGTATATAATTGTCATCAGGAGAATTTTTTAGGTACAGATCTGTGCAGATTTTTAAAACCCGATAATAATCAAAAACCTGCGAAAATCTGTGACCTTACAATTATAGTTGAAGAAAAATTTTTAACAAATTCTGCACAGATTTTAGAAAATACATAAATCTGCGCAGACCAGGGGTGTAATAGCCAAAAACAAATAAAAATAAATTACTATATACTCGTTTAAATATTAAATGCTAGCTAAATTTTCATACATTAAAAGAATTTATTTGAATATTTATACTATATTTTAACAATGTAATTTATAAATATTTTATTACAAATAATATAATAATAATACATGTAAAATAAAAAGCGAATAAAAATAAATAACATTAAATATTAAATACTAGCTAAATTTTTATACATTGAAAAAATACATTATACTAAATCCTATACTAACTATTATATTACGCCACATACTAGCTATCGTGCTACTAACTATGATATCATGCTATATCCCATGCTAACTATCTTGCTACATCCCGAACTATTATACGTTCTACTACGTTCATTCTAAAGAAAAAAAGAAACGTTAGTACTGTATATATATATATATAAAAAAAAAAACTATCGTGAGATAAAAAATAAATAACAATAAATATTAAATACCAGCTAAATTTTCATGCATTGAAAGGATACATTATACTAAATCTCATACTACCTATTATGTTATGCCACATACTAACTATTGTGCTATTAACTATGATATCATGCTACATCCCATACTAACTATCTTGCTATGTCCCGAACTATCATACGTTCTACTACGTTCATTCTAAAGAAAAAAAGAAACGTTAGTACTGTATATATATATATATAAAAAAAAAAACTATCGTAAACTAGATACTAACTATCATGCTCTATCCGTTCTATCTATCGTGCTACATTCTGTACTACGTTCGTTTCATTCCAAAGAAAAAAAAACATTAGTACTTTAATAAAAAAAAAAAGAATACTATCGTATACTAGCCTTATATTCATTCTTTTCAACTCCAATTCTATGACAATAACAATATCCAACACACATGACAGCACCTACGAACGAACCAAATAGCAACATACCTTGCAACGACGTGGAACTACCCAAACGACGAAAATTACAACTACATTCACAAGATAACCTAAACGACAACAACACCTAAATCGACGAGTTTACACTGAAGCTCCAATAAGGGTGGTGACAGATATTACGTAATATTTTAGAGGGGGAGGGGTCTCTAAAATCTTATGTTAAATATAGAATTTCATATTAGCCAATCAAATTTTTCTTAAGTAGGGGGGAGGGGAGTAGGGGTATAGTAAAATTATATTACGTAATATATGTCACGACCCTAACACAACGACTACGAACGATATTTTCCAATACACGACACCAACAATGGCTCCAACGTAGGGTACCTGGCATAGCAGTCATTGGCATGCCACTATGGCATGCCAATTGAGGCATGCCTATGGCATGCCAGAATCTCAAATAAATATAAGGCATGCCACTTATATATAATGCTTTATATCAAAAAAATTTCAGCCTAAAATCATCTTTAATTCTAAAATTTTTGGTCCGGATCCAATAAAATTACAGCATCTTGCATATATATAAAATATATGAAATTGTAAAAAAAATATGAATAACAAAAATTTACTACAACAATTAATTTTTGACCTTAAAGTAAGAATTTTAGTATATAATTTTAGTTATAAGACAGTTTTTAATATTAAATATACAGAATTTATTTACTTATATTATGTATATGTAATTTAATGGCATGCCAGGGTGGCATCTTGGCATGAATTTAAATAGTTGGCATGGCATATGGCACATTAAATTTTTTGCTATGCCAGGTACCCTACTCCAACGACACATTCTCGACATCCAATTTCAGCACTCTAGCGAAGTACAAGCCTAAAATAAAAGAAAGAAGTGAATAATAATAAATAAATAAATAAACAAATAAAACAATAAAACAGAAACTAAAACTTATCTTTTAGTGTATTTCTGGGCTCCAACACAGGATTATTGTCCCAACATTTTTTGTAAAGTTCAGTATATTGTAACAGTGTACTTTCTATAGGTACTTCTCTTTTACCTTGGAAGTTGTAAACAACTATCATTTCATTTGTAAAATGTTGGAATAGCTTTCCACTCGACGTTGATGATTTTTTTTAAATATAACAAAAAAAAATTAAAAAAATATATATATATATTTATACAGTATGATTGCCAATCTGAAAAATGATTGGCTGATCATACATACTGTATAAAAAATAAAATATAATTTTAAATAAAAAAAACTTAAATAATTAAATAAGAAATAATAAAAAAATAAATAAAATTTAATTAAAAAAAAATCGAAAAAATAAATTATTTATAAAAAAAAAATAAATAAATAAATATAGAAAAAATAAAAAAAAATAAATAATTTAAAAACAATAATTAAAAATAAATTATTAAATAAAAAAGAATAAAAAAAGATCCGAAAAAAATATATTATTTAATAATAATAAAGAAAAAACAATAGGCAAAAAAAAATAAAAAAAAATAAAAAAAACATAATAACAGTAAAAAACGATAAAAAAAAA
>QKWP01000921.1:86145-141110 GCA_003550325.1 Gigaspora rosea | reverse complement strand
AATTAAACCAAAAATAATTTTAAAAAACAAATAAAGCGAAAAAATAAAGAAAAAAAAAAAAAAAAAAAAAAATCGAAAAAAAAAATTCAAAAAAATTCGAAAAAAGAGAGAAAAAAAAAAAGTTTATTAAATAATATGATAATAAAACATTTAAAAAAAATTTTAAACATTCTAAAAAAAAAAAGCATAAAAATAATAAAAAAAAAAGTGTACATACGTGCATATGGGAATAAAAATAAATTTCGGTTATTCCTTATTATGGAAATAACCGGAAATTTACTTTTTATTCCCACCGTCGGTTTTATTCGAATTTTAAAAAACAATAAAATTAAAAAAAATAAAAATAAAAATAAAAAAATAAAAAAAACGAGCTTTTTTTATTTATTGTTTTGTTTATTGGTTTGTTTATTGTTTTTCCCATTGTGTTCTTACTGGCAGGTAAGTATAGTAGTTATATTTTGGAGATTATCGCAAATTATAATAGGTGGAGCCTATTATAATCTGCGAAGATTATACTTTTTAAAAATTTGCACAGATTTTAGTCAAAAAATCTGTGAATAACTACAAAAATCTAAATTTTGAAGATCTTTGTAATTTTTTAAACAAGATTCTGTACTAATTTGATAAACTTGAAGATCACTGCAGACTATTAATGTTTTTAATTTCCCAATGAATGTTAAGTAGAGCAATAGTCAGGGTTAGAGTAAGGCATAGTATATAGTAAAATTTCACAAGGGGGTTTTTTTTTTAAAAAAAAAGGTGGTTTCATAGATAAAATTTTGTGTTAGAAGGTATTTTTTAAAAAAAAAGCAAAACAACAAAAATTTTATATTACACCTGATCTTTACATTACACTGCATTTAAAAAATTTGATTGGTAAAAATCATTGTGGTGTTGAGCACCAGTGGTGTGATTTAGTAAAACCATAAAAAAAAAATGCAACTCTTTGTAATTTATTTGTCAAATTGCCTATACGGTAAATTTTTTAATAATGACCGATTTGCAAGAATGTCCATTTTTATTTTACAATGTATTCTAAAGTTATTTATCAAATTTTTGTAGAGAAAGATTGTCTCAAAATTTTCATTACACAAGAAAATTATAATTTCTATATTAAGGTTTTACAAGTTCAATGAATATTATATAAAATAATTAAAAATCATTTATTTAAAAAATCTATGCTATAAACTTATTTGAAAGATATTGTGATAATATGAAAAGCACAGTTTAATAAACAAAATAAAAAATTTACGACCAAAATATGATGATCTCGTCCATTTTAAGATTCCTGAATGTGATCGAATAACATCACTTTTAGAAAAGAATCAGATGCAAGTCATGTTTTCTTGAAATCGCATATAATGCAGCTAAAATTTTTCCTTTAGGACCTGAAAAATTCTCTGAATTGGATACAGTAATATTCCTTTAAAAGCTATAAGGAGAGTAACAAAAATCAGGTGATTTTTTAGGGGGGGAGGAGGGTAAAAAAAGTTAAAATTATATATAAGAACCTGACTATTTATATATTGAGGAAGAGAAAGGAGGGTAGGCCTCTGATAAAAAATAATCAGGTGATTAATGACACTGCCCTAAGTGTGCGAGAAACTTCACAAGCACAATCAATGTTTGATATATTTAGAAAATGTAAATGTGAAAAAAAAATCAGGGTATAAATTCGTTGTGCATATATTGTATTTTGTATAAAACTATAATAAATGCACAAAAATTTTTTAACTATTTGCACAACTGCACAATCGATTGTGCATATTGAATAAATCATATGACTCATATTTCAGATTGTTCAATAATCATTTGATCTATATTGCGCGTATTGTATTTTTGTACAAAAAAATTTTTTTTTTTTGCACTGCATAATTGTACCGAATTTTTAACCCAGCTGCTAATGTAAAAATGCCAAATTACTTTCGGAAAATAGCTGTATCCTAACAATCACACTTGTAATAATAAAATGTAGCTATCGTCTATGACTAGTAATGTATTGTTGTGTAAATTGAATTCAAAATGCTTTAATTTCGAATTGAATATGCGTTAAGTAGATTGACAATCAACTTTAAGTTATCTTGAAATTCTTTAACAATTTGAGAATTTAAAATTTCATTTCTTAAGTTGATTCGGAATCCACATAAATTCCATTTTGACATACAACATTATTACAATATCTTTCAAGTTTATATTATAGATTTTTAAATAAATGAATTTTCTTGTGTAATGAAAATTTTGCGACGTCAATTAACCAATCTTCCCATGAAAAATTTGATAAGTAACTTTTGAATACATTGCGAAATAAATGGATATCTTGCAAATCGGCCATTTTTAAAAATTTACAGTATAAGCAATCTGACAAATAAATTACAAAAAATTGTATTTTTTTTAATAAAATTATTTTATTTTTTGTAATGATTAATTAATTTACAGCTGTTTTCAAAAAGATATGAATGATTAGAGATCACCATATCATTATATTATTTTGCTTTATATAGTAAATCAACTATTGATCAATTAAAAATTATAGTGCTTTAACGCTCCTCTTAAAGTAAAACTTTTACCGATTTAGAGTTGCTGAATGATTTTTTTTTTATTGTATTCAATATTGATAGCCAATTATTGCATCGTGAACAAAATGAAAAATTAAAAGAATCCTTTAGAGTTATTTAATAATTATAATGCAATATTTTTTTCTCGAGCAAAAGAAACTTGATCTTCTGTTCAATTGAGTGTAAAAAAATTAGTGTATATGTATATTTGACAGCTTCAGTTCGATTGCCTCTATAAGTGGTTTTGTAATATTACATTTGCATTTTTGTATTTGCAAATCAACTCCATAGTTTAAATACTTTCAACAACTAAAGCAAGTCACTCTTTTGTATATAAGTTTTGTATCTAGTGCATTTGCCATCAATATTAATATGATTATAAAATAAAATAATATACGTTGCAATAATTTGTTTATATAGCGATACGATAATATAATGATTAGAAAAGGGTATCACGCACTTATTAGTACAAGGTGCTTAATAGGTATATGGTTAATAATATAAAAATTACAACAGACGTCAATAATATCTATCCTAAAATATGCGTTGATTAAGCATCTCGCACCGATAAGAGTGTGATGTCCGTGATAAAAAGTTAATTATTAAATTTCTGATTTTCCGATTCCCAATTTGTCATAAAAATCACCTGTTCACACCTTTTTGAAAACAGCTATAATTCAGAATCCACTTATTAAGTGGAATTCGAATTCTCTAACCAAACGAGTCAGTTTGGAATTCAGTTGCAACTTAAGTTGATTTAGAATCCACAAGAATTTCATTCTAATGTACAACATATATAAAAAACGTAAAGAACAAATTTGTTTTTTAAAATATTGTGAAGAAATTATTTTAATGATCATATACAAATTACTACAAGTAGTAAAAAACTGCCAACCACGTATTGTAAAGGCCACTTCCGTTTTTGGGGTAGGCTAAAACCAGGTACATCACAAAATTACCCGATATATAACCCGGATCAGTCAAAACAAAACAAAATGAGACGGCAAAGACAAAAACACAAAATATATAAAAAATGGCTATCCAAACCGGTCTTGGTTGACTAAGTAAAAGTGTCAGAAATGCGATTTTACTATATATAAATTACCTCCTAACCTAACCCTAACCCAACTCTAACCCTAACTCTATTATAATATTAATTAAAAATCAAAAAAATCAAGTAATCTCGTGATGTACCTGGCTTTAGCCATCTCCGTTTTTGGCAAAAAGATTAGGCAAAATTAAATACCTCTTGATGGCGTGTTTTGATCGGCTATCTACTTACTGCGGCATAAAAAAATTTTTGGATTTTGCAATTTTCTGACCCGGCCAGATATGAAAACCAGTAAATTTTATTTGTGTCGCCTAATATAAATTGATTTAACAAGATTTTTTATTATTGAAATAAACTCTAGTGTGTTAATACGTGAAATAACATGATTTCTATAAATTTCTTATTTGTTATTTCAGAACTTAGATCACTCTATAAATTGCTGCGTTACTAATTATTTAGCTTTGCCCTTCTTCTTATTCTTGTGAAAAGCTATATTGTGCCCTATTTGATTACAAATGCCGTATTTATAAGACCTTCTACTTTTAGATCCATCCTAGTGGCCCTGCTTTTTTTCAATACTACTAATATATTGTTGTTTTGGTGATCATCTCTTTATATCAACCTTATTTGGATTCTTAATATTTTTAAGACTTTCTTTTATATCTTCTTTAACTTCAATTTTGGATTCATCTTCTGATTGGTTACTATTTTGGTTTGTTTGAACTTCTCAGATATTATCTAGTATTTTTCAGTTGTGGATCTTTTAAGTGCAGTATTATATTCTTTTTCTTTTTCTTTACATTTTCAGCTAATATAATCTTAAAGATAAGTAACAATTTTCTTATCATCCTGTTTGACTACAAATAATGTAGTTTCTCAAACTAGGCACCATATACAGTTATATAAATTTCTTTTATAAATAGACTTCTTAAGTATGGGAATAGTTGTTGGAATCGTAGCAGGTTTTCTTATAGATAAGATATTCTTGTCATTGAAAACAACTATTTTATAAGGGAGCAGATCAAAGTTCCAACAAACAGAGTCCTAAAAGGACATAATCCTGACAAAAAACTCCTGACAATAAAAATTTTGACAATCCTGACAACAAAGAAATCATTAAATTTATTTGTTAGATTAGGGTTAGATGAGTATCTAGAATAGAATTAGGGTGAGCACCTGGGCTAGGGTTTGGTTTAGTTGATTTTATAGTCAAGGAAAGCTTATTATGATTGTCAGGATTTTTTTGTCAGAATTTTGTTTGTCGGGATTTTGACCCAAACCTATTTTATAATTACATATTGAACTTTCTGAAATGGACTCGTCTTGATAATAATCTTTATATCATTTCTGAGGTATTATACTACTGGTAATATGAAATACCGCAGTTTTTAAGTGCATCATCACTCTAAAATAATGCCTACATATAATTCCTTTTGAGGTTGACATTAGACATGAGCATAAAAAAGATACTGCATTAACTACAACAACAAAATAGACATGATGTCATTTATCACTTTGTATATCTGTAATTTTCTATATTTCTAATATATCTTCTCATCCTACTTCATCAATAAGTGATTGAAGCATAATGAGGTGAGCATCATATTGGTCTTCGATAAATCTATCTGATGCTAGTTGATTACTTTCCTATTTAAACAAGATAAACTATTAGATAAATCTGAATTCTAATTTAAAAAAAATTATATTGTATATGGCGCAGTGCGAAAAGATATGTACTTCAAAAAATTTCATAATTTTGACACTAAGAAAAAATTTTTTTTTCTTATTAATTATTAAAAATTTTTTAGTATCAAATAAAATAGGTTTTAATCTAACTTATTATATTATTTTTATTGTTTTAACATTGTTTTATTTTAATAATTAAGCATGTACAATTCACTGTATTTGAAAAAAACCAAAATATTTTTTTTTAAAAAAAAGACATTTTAAATAATTTCGCAACCAATATGCAGTTCTATGAGTTTGTACTATGCAAGTGCATTAATGTGCATATGATAAAAATATGGTAAAATTTTGAGCAAAATTGAATCACTGGTTGTTAAGAAATCAAGCTTTAAAGTGAGGGAATCAGATTTTTTTACTATATGCACGTATATATAAATTACTATTAAATTATAGGGAATTGCTATTCGCACCATGGATTTTTGCTATTCGCACCATGGTTACACAACAATTTCTATTTTAGAATTTATACACTTGTGTTACACAAAGGCCCAGTGTAAAAATAATTTTTGTTACACGGTGCCAATGTTGTGTAATGTTATATAGTCTAATTTTGGTAACCTAACCTGGATCGGCCAGCATTAAGCTTAATGCTGGTGGGCACTATCATGATAATGCCCCCGGCGGGGTTAGACATAATTTCGGCCCACCCTAACCCTAAATCTAGCCAATCACTGTACATATATTAGATGCAATTTAGGGTTAGGGTGCGCCGGAATTATGTCTAACCCGCTAGGGGCATTATCATGATAGTGCCCACTAGCATTAAGCTTAATGCTGGCCGACTCAGGGTTAGGTTACCAAAATTAGATTTGTGTAATGTTATATAACATTAACAGTGTATAACCAAAAATTATTTTTGCAAAAACAATGCACCAGATCTTTGTGTAACATAAGTGCATATATTATTTTGAATTTTAAAAATAGAAATTCTTGTATAACCATGGTGCGAATAGCAAAAATCCATGGTGCAAATAGCAATTCCCAAATTATATAGTAAATATTTTTAAAAAAAGTTACTATGATAAATTTTTTTTATTTTATTAATAAAATAATTTTATTTTTATCAATCCGTTAATCTAATAAGTATATTAAATTAAAAAAGAATTTAACTACATATAACCGGCGATGATCATCACCGGTATGTAATTAACCAATAACGATAAAACAAAAAAAAGCTAATTTCATTTACTTTAGGGTTAGGGTAAGGCCTGTGATTTTAGCAGGGTGTCTAATATATGCATTGTTAGAATGTCAAAGGTAGTTTCATAGACGAATTCTTGAGATACTAACATTTTTTAAAAAAAAATCTTTATTTTTGTTACACAAACTGATTTGCACGGTACACCTGATCCTGCAAATTTATTGGTTAATTACATACCAGTGCTAATCACCGCCGGTTATAGTTAGTAAAATTCTTAAAAAAATTAAAAATTAATTTGTGCAAAAAATATTTTAATCAGAGCTATTTGAGGTACATATTTTTATGCACCAGCCCATACCTGTTTATGATGTAACTCCTCAATACTAGATTCGATCTTTTTTGTACAAATAAATAGATATTGTAGTGTTCGGATCTAGATAATCTGTTTATCTAAAAATAATTATCTGTTGAACAAAATCATTATCCATTATCTATATCTGTTTATAATTCTATTATCTAGATAACTAACTATCTAGATTATCTGTTAATTATCAGATACTAGATGAACATAATATAAATATTGTGTAATACAGAATTGTGTCAATTAAATAAACGTGTTTACATCGTAACACATAAAAAAATATCAAGAAGAAATAATTTATGATCATATGAGTTTGCCAAATAAGTAAAATAAATTAGAATTAAAGTCTTAATATTTATATAGAATCATAATTTATATCAAATTTGATTATTTATTTGGTCTTGTAATTCATTATGATGAACGAAAAAAAGCTTAGCTACAATTAATTGGCAAGGGTAGGTGAAGAGACGCATCCACACCTTGATATTTTATTAAGCAATAATAATATAATTACAGTTTTTGCAAAATTACTGGTTGTACTTTATTGGTAAATTCAGCCACTTTAAGCGAAGTATCTAAACTTCCTAAATAGTAGTAGCAAAGGGTTGATTCTTTTCTTTTAAAGGTTTTTCTCCTAGTTTTGTTGTTTTATCCAATGAACGAAACATATAACCAATATTTTTATTACCATTAGGATGTTTGGCAGACTTATAATCATAATAGTCTTTTACTCTCTCATCACCTTTATTTTCTAGGGCGCTGTTCCTGCATGTCCCACTTTTTTGATATTTCAATTTTTTGCGAATGATTTCAGAACAGTTTGTAATACATTTTTTTTCTATTTCTTTTGCTTGCGGACGGGCCAAATTGAAATAGATCAGAATGAAGAAATTTACAACTTGTTAAAAATTGTTTAAAAAGAAGAAAACAAAAGTAATAATAATAAAAAAAATACGTATCTCAGATCAATTCTTTATCACTGCTGCAAATTTGAGATTGTTGTCGATATTCTCATAACCAAGTATCACGTCCACCCTACAAAAACCAACATTTTACTACTTAGAAATCCAGGTGGTAAGTGCCTTTGCAGACCATCATTCTGAGTCCATTTATGCTTTTCAAATTTTAGTCCCGAAGTCTGACAATCTTGAAAAAAGAAACTTTTAAGAAAATATCTTTTTAAGTGTGAAAAGAGAGTAAGAAGGTGGAGGTTGTCATGTATTTTGTATTGCATAAAATTCTGTAGTTTATTTTTTTATAGTCATCACTATATTGATTGCTGTTTCATTTTATATATAGGATAAGATCCCGATTTTGCTGTATTATTGATTTTTGATCCACTTGACATTACCTAACAAGATAAACAAGCGATTAGTTCAAACATCATATAAATATTCTTACAGTCTGTAATTTGAAAAACACTTGTAACAGACGATATAATAAAAAAAAAAGACAAGCTTCTTATCTTTTCTTATGCTATCAGGGTTAGAAGGAAAGTGTAAAAAAAAATAAAATAGGAGAAATTAATGACAAAAATGTATGTACTGTATGTACAGTACGCATATATAGTACGCGTCAAAGTTGAGCATATGCACATATATATGCATAGCTAGCCAATTATATCGCATAATTATATTGCATAAAGGGTATATTTGCATTTTACTATTCACCCATTTCACTATATATATTAATACAGATAATCTATAGAGAATTATCTGAACTTAAAGTAACTATCTGGATAAATTATCTGTTGATCAAAATCATTATTTGTTATTTGTATTATCTGAATAATCCGAATAAAAAATCTAACAGATCTGAACACTAAGACATTGTGACATTTTCATCTTGATCGCATTAGTAATAGTCTTGGTAAAGTTTCATAGTACTTTCACTATTTCAGGAAACAAATCTTGCCTAGCGACAGAAATAGTATTTGTTGTAATCGCTTGTTTATAATTGTGAAATTAGCCCTATTGCACTTCTTCTTTTAATCTTGTGTTAAGTATATTAGCAAGCTCATATAGAGTATTATTTGCTTTTAATTGCTATTTAATAATCCCTTTGACTCTTGCTGTGCTTTCAATGCCTACCATAAATACTCTATGAAGGTAAGCACAAGTTCATAAATGGTATTTTGAATCTAATACACATAATAAATAATCTTTTGCTATTAGAAAATCATCAAGTAATTTGTTTCATCTTTTTTAAATAGAGGTTCATATAAACTGTTACGGCTGATACTGAAGTTGGCTGATGCTGAAGCTCAGGGGTCTCGATTGGAAACTATAAGCCCTGCTAAAATCCACATATACTCTATAAATATAAAATCTACACCCAAACCCTACCCTAACCCTATAAGACAAAAACGAAAAAACATCCAAAAAAAATTTTAAAATTTTATATCAAAATAGGTCAAAGCTTTAGCATCAGCCAACTTCAGCATCAGCCGTGACATAAACTATTATGACATCTATAAAACTGTTTGATGAAATTATCCCAATTGTTATCCAACTTTGCTTTTAGGTTTTTGGGGCAAATTTTGTGTAATATGAAAAATACAATGAGCTGAATATGTTTCAGAAAAAACAATTAGAAGAGATGTATCAAGTACCAGGTCCCCATTAGGGAAGTGCCATTTTTACGTAATTTATTTTTATTAGAAGGTCATACCCCTCCCTCTTCCGTGATCTAATTAGCAGCCAATCATAATTTTTATATATAATATATAAACGTGATAAACTGCTAACCCCCGCTAACCCCCCCTCTTGAAATTACGTAATAAATGGCGCTTCTCTTAGTAAACATAACAATTGGAGCTTTACCTGTGGCTTTTTTTATATGCTCAAGTATCCAAATATGTGTATTGACGGTTTCATTACTCATCAATACTTGGTAGCCAAAGCGAGTTTTGCATTTATTATCTACTACTACGAAAATTACTAATGGTATTTGATACTGATTGGTTTTTGCTGTATTGTCATTGATAACAATATCATGGTACTTAAGCCAAAAATCAACCTGGTCTAGTGAAATCCAAAGAAGACAAACTAAACGATTATCTTGGTCCAGTTTGAAATTAACAACCCAACGTGGGACCTCTAGCTTTTTTTGCATTAAGGAAGTAAGTAAAATTGATATATCGTTATTGATTTTGGCTATTCTTTTTATTTTTTGAATTGCATTTGCTAAATCTTGATCTTGAAAATTTAGGTTGAGAAATCACGCCTTCAGAAGACTTTTTTGTATAGTAAGTGATAAACTACTATGTCTTGTCATTAATTTTATTTCATCAATTGCCTCTTGAGTTAATGATTTATATTTTATACCAAATTCTCAAGTTTCAGGAACAAGAAGATGATTATATTGATTAATAAATGTTGTGATCAAAATTTGCATAGCTTGATCTAAATAAGATAAGTTAATATGCTACAGGCAATTTATTTTCTTGGTTTTCATATTTCTTTTATCCCATTTAAAACTGCTTCTATTTTTTTTTAGATTTATACTTGCCACCAAATTCACAGACAAAGGTTCTTTTATGTATTTGACCTGAATTGCTTTTTTCTATCTGATATTTAGTAATCACAAAGCCATTTTTAGCATCATATTCATTAAGATAGCTCTCAACTTCATTCCATATATTGAAACAAATACTTTAGAAATATCCTTATAAGCAACTACACGTTACTCTGGTTATACTGACAGCTGGATTAACCGACAGCTGGTTATATCGACACTTTTTTCCAAAAAAAATCTATAATATTAAAAATTCATTGGTTATACCGACAATCATAAAAGATATTGGTTATAATGACATACCGACAATTTTAATATTAAAAAATTATTTAAGATAATTTTTATTGCTGGATATAGCGGCAATTTTTATAAACCGACTGTCATTATAGGTGTACCAATCAAATTAATTTTTTAAATTTGCTTTATACTAAGCTTAGTATGAAACAATAAGCATAAAATAAATTCATTTCATTATTTTATGCAAATATATGATGGATTTATTTTATGCTAAACATAAAACAAATTCATTTTGTGCTAAAATAAATTCATTTTGCTAAGTTTATAATTCTTAATATAAGCTTGGTGAAAACAAAAAAATTTACCTCTGCCTAAGCCAACATATCTACACAATATTAATATAATGTCGGTATAGATAGAGATGCTTATTAAACTGATATCTGGATATATCGACAATTTTTCCATTGCTGGAGAATGTCGATATAACCAAAGTGACGTGTATAAGTGGATCTATTAATATAAATTAATTAGTTTATATATCCAAAGCTTGTATTATAAGGTTTTAAGAACTTATGATTTTTATTATTTTTATTATGTTCTATATTTTTTATCTGTGCTTTGGGCATGTTATTTTTACTATTTTTGTTGAATTCTATATTCTCTATATGTGCTATCTATGCTATGGACATCCTATTCAACTCTTCGAGACCATTATTATCAATATAACTAAAGTGTATAGTGGTAAGCTTCGATTGAATAATTTGGTAAGCTTTTCTTTGCCTAATTTATGAAATTGTTAATTTATGAAATTTTTCGACCAATTTGCTAATGTCATTATTGATAAGATCAAATGGGCTTGTTTTGAGAAGTCTTTAACGTTGTTCAGCAGATAAAGTCGATAATATATGTATTTTGTAATGAAATACTGATTAACGATATGGTTTATACTTTTTTTGTTTTGTACGTGTTTTTGAACAAATGTTTATGTTTTTTGGGATGATTTGTTTCACAATGCACTTTGTCACTTTTTTTATAAGATGATTTTAAGATGTTATTATGCGATCAGTGCATCAGTGCGAGTTGCAATTGGTTTGTTTCACAATGCAATTAAAAATTTCTGCAATCAAAAATTCCTGCAATGTTTGTTTATTTAATGCAATTGATTTTTTTAATAAATTTTAAAGCATGAAATACTATAATATCTTGCTTTATTGCCAAATATGTAAATCATGCAGTTTTAGCCAATCTAATTTTATATAAATATGCAATGCTCAATTTAAGTGCTTCACACCTCGCAAGACAAGCATTTATTCTTTTTAATAAATAGTTTTAAAAAATTTTTAAAAATATAATAGTAATTATACTATTGCTGTGATTATATAAAGGTATTTTTATTTTTTGCATTCAGCGATCTTGCCTTTTTTTATTATGAACTATGCAGTCTAGCTGCCTTGTACAAGTACAAAATATGACTACTAACGTTCTGTGTAAAAAAGACTCTCCAAGCGATAACTAAGTTACCTGCCCAAAGTGATCCACTATACCAACCATTCGTCTCAATCCAGTCTCAGAATTTGCCTTCTGATTTTAATCCGTCAATCACCGACTAGTGTTGGATACCATATCAAGACCGCTTTTCTTTTCTTAAAATTTTAACTTTTTCACAAAGAACACGTAAAGAAAAAAGGGGAAAGATAAAAACAAAAACAAAATGAAAATGTCAAAGTATAAAAGGGAAAAAACAAAAAGAGGTGAAAAAGAAAAAATGAAAGAAAAGAATAAAACAGAAAAAGAGAAAAAGAAAGAAAACAAAATAAATCTAGATAGGTATAGTTAAAGTCTATACTAAACTCGTAAAAATTATACAGCACAGTCTCTATGATCTCAGCGCTGTATTACAATAAAGAATGTAACTACGTAACCCTATATCTTCTACGAGGTCGAGATCCACCAAGCGAAAATTTATTTAATCTCATCCATCCGACATTAGTCCTTCGCCAAAAACACGTGATCACCTGGCAGCATTGCGAGCATGTGACTTCTCGTGACTTCATGCACTAGAGTTTCCATTCTCGGATGTAAACAATGTTGATCTTCTAGAGGGGGTAAGCCGAAATCGCCACTTTTCAGAAAAATTTTTGAAAAAACCGAGTGGGAGGCCGATATACAAGTTTCACTTGTAGAAAGAAAGGAGTGTGGGTTCTTCTTTATTAACTTCATATGCCCTTACTTTCACCTTATGGCGGACACCCCAGGAAGGCTTTTCCTACTACCGGTGAGTGATAAACTTTGAACTTGTCGACAGACAGTCTATTAACTTTGTCTCTAAACGACAAGTGCCGTAAAGCGGTGAGTGATAAACTCTAAGACTACTAGCAAGACAGTCAATTAACTCTATCCCTAAATAATAGCTGCCGCAGTAGGACCTATGTAAGTATGTCTTCAGTTTATACAAAATTAATACTAAAGTTTTTGCAGAATATGTGTACAAGTGATCGTCAGGGAGAGTTCATATATAATGATGAAAGGTATTTTTATTATAAAAAATGCTCACACAAAATTACATAATTATATAGAGTTTGTGATTATATAGGGTGATTATATAAAGGTATAACTGTATACAATTTGGGATAAACAAAGAAAAGAACTCTAAGTGGTCTTTAAGAAACAAAAAAAAACTAAAAAATATAATTTCTTTTGTCCCAAATTCTAATTATTCTAGCAGCAATAGCATATGCAAAATCTGAACAATGTTAAAGAAATATTAAGAAGAAAAAAAAGTGTAAAAAAAATAGTCCTTACAAAAAGTCCATTTTGCTTTAACAATATCAAAGATACAAAATTAAAAATCTAAAAAAAATTATCTATAGTAGAAAAATATTGGTGTAATTATCAAATTTATATATAATTACCAATTTTAAAATAGAATTTAACTACAAATAACCGGTAGTGATCATTACCGGTGCGTAATTAACCAATAACGATAAAACAAAAAAAGTTCATTTCATTTACTTTAGGGCTAGGGTGAGGCCTGGGATTTAGCAGGGTGTCTAATATATGCAAAATTTAGCAAGGAATTTTTTTTGTTAGAATATCAAAGGTAGTTTCATAGACGAATTCTTGAGATATTAGCATTTTTTTAAAAAAAATCTTTATTTTTGTTACACAACTGATTTGCACGTTACACCTGATCCTGCAAATTTATTGGTTAATTACAAACCGGTGATGATTACCACCGGTTATAGTTAGTAAAATTCTTTAAAATAATTGGCTGATCATATAGAGTCACTATGATAACAGATTACTATTTATAATTTTTCAAAAAAATTTTTATATAATTTTAACTTAGCTTTTTATCTAGTAAAAAGTTTGAAAAACAAATTTTAACAAAACATAAAGTATATAAAACTTTGTATTGAACAAGTCAAAAATAGATTATTTTAGTAAAAAAAGTTTTATATAGATAAACTTAAAATTTTAATAGTATTGACCACTAGTATTCAATATCACTATTATTTTTGTTATGAGCTGCAGTATAATATGAAGATCAGGTGAAATGCAATATTTTTTAAAAAATGATTATAATACAAACATTCGGTTATGAAATCACTTTTGGGGCTTTAACAAAAAAAAATCTCTCATGAAATTTTGATATAAACTATGCACTTGCTCCATTCCAGGTCTTACTCCTAACCCTAATATTAATTGAAATTTAATTTTTGCTTTTATAAAAATTATATGTCACATGAATTTTAATATTACTGGCCACAGGTACGATATATAATTGTTGAGTTTATTTATAGCAAACTTAATTTTTTACTATAACACCCTATTTTCATATTGTAAGTAAACTTGTTTAGCATAAAATTTTACATATAACTATATTTTTAAAATTAATAAACCTTTTTTTTTTTATAAAATTTTACAAAATTTAAAAGTCATTTTAAGTGATTTTATTCGATATTTTAATCCTAAACTTCAAAAATAAGTTAATATGTAAGTTAAAAAGCTTAAAGTTTATAGTAAATTTATTATACAGTGTAATATCTTTCCTAACTGATATATACAATTCAGTTTATTTGAATGGAATTAGTGTAATCAATTCAAAATCAAAATTTCAGTTGGAAGATAATAACAATTATGTAGTATAAAAACAAGCAATGTATTACATAGACTAATTTTTTTTTTTTACTATATAAAAGCAACCAGCATGGTTATAGAATCTGACTATACTGTATCAGATTAACTTTTCCAGAAGCAACGTTGGTGAACAATATTTCTTTAAAATTTTGTTGACTGTTAATTATAAAAATTAATGAATTGCTATTTGCAAGTAATAAATTTACGTAATAAATAGATAACGAAACTTTAAAGAATGTTGGCTTTACACATGATATTTTGTGTGAGACGTTTAAGCAGCCAATAAGAATTTAAGATCGACCACCAATCAGTTAATCATGCTGATGCAACCCCTTCTATAAACTAAAATTGCTCCACAGGACGCAGCTAGTTATATATACATATTTTTTAAAATTTTCCTATATCTAATATATATAAAACAGATAAATAATAATCGGCCAAGGGGTACCTAGTTCATTTTATGCTATACATAAATAAATAATCGAGTGCTTAGCACCAATGATGTAAAACTATAAGTATGTATGGGATCTTATTAACAAAATCACCGGAAAAACTTATACCAAAGTACCAGTTCCTGTTTATATGTTAATCATTTTTTACCTCTATTGATACAATAGTCTATTTAATATACTATCAATAAAGGTAAAGGTGACTGATCGAAAATTCTTGAAGAGTGATATTTATTAAAAGAAAATTTTTAAATTATACGCGCTTGAGGCAAAAATGTCGTTCCTGATGAATCGTCGATATTGTTTCTGATGGAAAAAAAACGATTTATATACCTTCATGATAGGTTCTAAATACCAACTACCGGTACTTTCAAAACATAAAGTAAATTTGGAGCCCAGCCCGATTATATAGTAAGATCAACACATAACAAATTCAAAAAAAAAAACTTGCCATCGTTCATTTAATAAAAATTTTTCAACCCAAAATATCTCACCGTACTTGTGCAAAATAACTCATAAACATGATTTTTAGATACATAATTCAAAGAACTAATAATTAATCGAATACAGTTCAATTACAGTATAGTTTAAATAAAAATCTTTTGCTTTTAGCTCTTAAAATTACGTGTTTCGAATAACGCTCATGGGCATAGATATATAGATGGCGGTGAAATTATAGCAGCAATTTCTACATTCGGCAGTAGAAATTGTTGAAATAATTTCACCAAAAATTTTTTAAAATTAAGATGCCAAATTAAATTTCAATTGTTGAAATTAATTTACATACAAAAATTAAATCAATAGTTGAAATTAAATCAACTGTTGAAATTAAATCAACAGTTGAAATTAATCAATGGTTGAAATTAAATCAATGGTTGAAATTAAATCAACAGTTAAAATTAAAATTAACAGTTTAAGGGTTCTCAGGCATTTCTTTCAAAGTGATTAGTTAATTAAAGAGACCATGTACAAGTATTCCAATTAATTGAAGTAATACTAATAGCAATTTTGTCAAAAGAATTGTTGCAAAACACAGTTATTAAATTTTAGTACAACTATTATAGTTTCTAATCATCTTTTTTAGTTATTGCATTAATAAAATCAATTGGCTGAATAATTTATTTTTCACCAATTAAAAATTCTACATACCAAGTCTGGAAGTTATAATCCAAATGCTCAAAGTTTTTTTTAATCCTTAATATTACTACTTGTTTGTACTTTATTTGGAATCAAATCCCAAACTCCCAAATCTTTCATTTATTCACGTTAATTAAGTTTGGAATAAGGCTTTCTATTTTATTTGGGACCAAAATTTTAATAAAGTAGCTGCACAATGCTGTTGACAAGCTTAACAAAATTTCAGTATGATATTTGATTTACTATATGATACTGTATATGGTTAAGGCTGATTTGGTACTATCGCGATAAAACAATTATTAAATTGTAATGACATTCTTGATCATAACTTGCTCATCAAGATATTAGTAGATTATATTAGAAGTTTTAAAAATGAATGTTTTAACAGTTTATTAATACTAACTAATAAATTATTTATATCCTAGCCTATATGTGTACAGTATTATATAATATAATTAATCTAGTATAAAATTTTAATAATATATTGTATTTATTTAATATTTTATAATAGAAGTTAAATTTGTATAGAATTTTTTTAATTTTAATTATTTAATTGCATCTAAAAGTTTAACTTATTCAGGTGTTATGATGAAACGCAGTATAAAAAGCATTTTGTATAAGAATGGAGTTGTAAATAGTGTCAGTATATATTATAAAAATATATATACATATTTTTGAATACTTAAATCAATCGATATATCAATAGACAAAACCAGTAATATCAGAAATAAATCAAACAAAAAACAGGGCTTGAAATACTTAAAATAATTCTTTGGAAGGAATAATCATATACAAATAGCTCTATGAAAGCCATATCAAACTGGTTTAATATAAAATAAAATTGGACCACAATGTCATGTGAAAATATAACCAATCAAAGAACAGTATTTGTTCACATCATTTCACTCCTCAGATAATATACACTAACATTGCACTCTATTCTTGGTACAGCCAAATTAATTTTAATGATTAAGTTATTTCAACAGTTGAATTAATTTTGACGGTTAATTTAATTTCAACTGTTGAATTAATTTTAACTATTAAATTAATTTCAACTGTTGAAAATAATTTCGGTTTCAACAGTTGAATTATGATTAAGTTATTTCAACAGTTGAATTAATTTTGATGGTTAATTTAATTTCAACCGTTGAATTAATTTTAACTATTAAATTAATTTCAACTGTTGAAAATAATTTCGGTTTCAACAGTTGAATTTAATTTTCAACCGTTGAAATTTACAAAATTAAAATTTAATTTCACCGCCATCTATACATAGATACCAATATTTAGGTAAATCAGGACCAAATTTATAAATTAATCACAGGTCATTATAAGCCATGAGATAAGAGCCCTACGTATCAAGAACGGTACGTAAATTGACGATCCATCAGGAATGGTGCATTTGCATAATTGAGGGTTTTAAAATTATCTTTATTCTTTCGATTTATAATTCAACATAGTAAAAACGTTTTTCGAAATGCGCCACTTATTTTTTTAATTTGAAACCCGTTCAGTATATACACACATATATATATACCTGATACGTACTAACTTATTGATTTAACAAATTCATAAACAAAATTAATGTTGCTTAAGGTTAGGAAGAATATTTTTTGGTAGAACCTCAAAGCTATTTATATCAATATATATGTGTGTAACACATGGTGACAAATAGAAATCGTCTTATTAAAAATATTAATAAAATTATTAAATAAAATCGACATAGTCATTATAGTCATTATATTAACGAATTAATAAGCTTATACGTTTCGCACTTGATTGATTTATTAATACGTAACATTAAAACGTTGTGCGTCAGTTGCGTCAGATCATTAGCATTAGTTTAAATTAGAGTAGAAATAGTTGTATCGGTATATATTATAGTACATATTACTTGATGTAAATATTTATTTATTATTAACATTATATAATACAGTAATAACCATTACATATTGTCATTTTATATTATATATATACAGTATATACATATTATACAGTATGTATATATATTTATCGTCATACGGCAGTACCAATGCAGTAAACGTTTATCGTTATTCAAACTTAGATGACAAGGATTTGCGTTTAATAAAACCTCGTTTATGGTAACCAATAAAATTAATGTTAGTAGCTTTGGAAGAAGAAAAAAAAAAAAAAAAAAAAAAAAACGATGACCTTAAGGCCTTTAGAAGAGGATTTCATGTGAAGTTTTCTTGTGAAAAAATGATATATAATCTGAGAGTACTTTAGTTGGCATAAAAATGAATTCTTCAATGAATACTGTCAAGATTCATTTAACGTGAATTTTTTTTTTTGATACAGTATCTATATAAGAATATATGAGCCGATAATGTATGAATGGAACATGATTGCAAAGTTTCGTCTTCTTTACAATGATCATTTCTTTTAATTTACAATACGCCGCTATTTATCGTTATACTGTAATCTTTTAAGAAGACACTTCTAAGTTTTTTCAAATAAAGCGATAAATGATAATTTGATAGTTGTACCAATCTACCAAATTAAATTTTTAACGAATGAAAAAAAATATAGCCCGTTAAAAAAAAGAAAAAAATTGATAGATTTGTTTTAAAGTTCATTATTTCCCTCCGTTTCCCCCGTTTTTAAAGTTATAAATTAATAAAGATTTAAAAACGGTGAATAAGAGGGAGTGTTTTTTTTTTTTTTTTTTTATTCATTGATGGTATATATATAGAAATAATGCTGCATTTTTGCACAGTTCCCTATCAAATCACAACGCCCACATTGGAGAATCATGAACTCTAAAGTAACCAATCCAAACTAAATCCCTGACCAATATTTCCCAAAGCGTTAATTTTTTTTTTTCTTTAATTGATTTTTGAAGTGAGAATCCCTCGTTTCTCCCATGTGATAAACGCGTTATAATAGTTACAAAAGCATTTTTCCATATTAAAAATTTGATAATAGATAGAGTATACATAATTAAAAAAAACAGTCCAGCAGAAAGTAAATGATATAAAATACAAGATAATTGTCTCAACAAATATAATGAGGTATGAAAAAATAATACAAAGTGTTGAAATCTTAATATAAGTTGTTCTTTCTGCGAAAGAAAAAATTTTTTCTCGTTATAAATTGAAATCGTTAAAAAAAAAAAAAAAAAAATTTCTTTTTGTTCCCCGACCCGCGGGAGCCGTATAAACCATTCGGAGCCCATGGGCAGAGGAACAAATTAATAAATTCCATCGGTACTCTAAAAGTGGAAACACAAATCTACCAATAAATACAAATGCAATTTTATATAACAAAAAACCCATGCGTGAAATGCTCGACCATGTTAGAAGACGTGTAAATAAATTAACAAATGACACAACAACAAATTGATTTTTCAACATAACCGTCGTCTTGATCTTTTTTCTTTTTATTTTTCTTATCCTTCTTCTGTTTCTTTTTGCTCATTGAATTTTTGGTTAAAGTTCTCTCAAGTTTCAACGCAACAGGTGCAACATTGGATTGAACTGGATGGACCATCCTATCTTTCTGTGAATTCTTTAAAAAAAAAAAATTAGTATAAAAAAAAACCATCATGCCCAATTTTTTATTATAACTTAATTTTTTATTATAACTTACATTAGTAATCTCTGTCGACATTTCAATCTTCTCAACAGGCTTTTGTTCGGGAACAAGTGATGATTCAGAATGTGTTACTGGCTATTAAAAAAGAATTACAAAGAAAAAAAAAAGGTATTAACAAAAGAATTACAAAAGAATTACAAAAGAATTACAAAAGAATTACAAAGGAATTACAAAGGAATAAAATATGATCGGAAATAAAAAAGAAAATTTATAAGAAACACTTTTATTAATAAAAGAATTTACCTCAATATCAATGTCATCTTCATCTTCTTTAGTTAAAAACACAAATTCTTCTCTTCGTGATTTTCTATCACGTTTTTTAAGATCATCATACATAGGAACATTTTCTATCGCTGGAGTAATAATTACATCATCAGTTTGTATTTGAACATGACTATATGTTTTACTATTTCTTCGAGAATTTGGACGAGATCTTCTTGTTGGTCTTCTGGGAGCTGATTTCCGTCGACGCCGTTGATAACTTACAACTGATGAACGTTTTTTCGTACTCTTTTGTAATTCATCTTCAAATTGGTCGTTTGCATCTTCAAAAAGATTCTCAACTTGATCGGTTACATCCATATATCCGGATTCTGGTCTTGGTTTAATATTATTTTTATAAACTTTATCAAGTTCATCAGGTTCATCACTAATTCCTAAAAGAGCTTCATGATTAGGATAAGGTAATTGTCCATTCATTTTAAGTTTTTTTGCTAAAGTAGGTATGATTACATCATCATGAGAAATTATGGTTTTTCTAGGAGATTCATCATTTATTGGAGATTCAGTTTCAAGTTGTTCTTGTAATTCTAATGAATAAGCAGTGATGATAGGACGAGATTTTGAAATTCTTGGAGAACGAGATTGTTGAAGTTGTGTTTCCATAAAAGTTGATTCTACTTCATCCGATGGTTGTGGACTTGAAAAATGAACACTTTCATTGGTGATAGTTTCTGATGTTTGTGTAGATATATTAACTGTTTCTGATATTGATCCATTACTAATTGGAGTATGTGCTGTCATTGGAGTCATTGGAGTGCCAGTTTCTGATGATGACCCACTGCTAGGTGGTGTTTGAGCAATCATTGGAGTCATAGGAGGACTTCTAGGTGGTGTGGCAGGTGGAGTAGCTATACCATCAACAGATAAATGACCCTTTCCTATAGTGTTGTTATCATCATCCTTACAATCAATTGTATTGATTTTTTTAGTTTTACGATTATTTTTCAGTGTATTCTTCCTATTAACGGATACGATCATTTCGGTAGTACCATTTAAATCCTTATTTAAATAAGGTGTTTGAATATTATTATCAACGTCAACAACAACATTTTCCTTTTCACTACCACTTTCTTCAGATAATAGACGTTTTTTTGTTGGTTGACTATTCCGTATAGCTGAATCAAATGCTATAGTTGAACTTGTACTCGTATCTGGATTATCATTATCCATAAATGTGTCTTTTTCAATCTTACCAGGAGTCACTCGATCGTGTTTTTCAGTTTCAGGACCAACAGAATTCCATGATTTTACTTTTGTTGTAGGAATATCAGTAACAATGGATGATGAACTACTTGAATTATTGACATCTTTTAGTGTCTTTAATTGAGAACCATGAAAACTATCACCATTATTTTTAGTACATTGTTTATTGAGTGTTGAAGGTGAAGTTCGTACATCAACACTAGAAGGTTTTTGTGGTGGTATATTATTAAAGTTATTTATAGGATATTCAGAAGTATTACCAGAGTTTCGAGGGATTTTGTCACGTTTTCTGAAAGGTTCCGGTACGTTTCTCTCATGTGGGTTAAGATTTGGTTGTATTGGAACAGATTCTATCCCCTGCTTTGAATGTATAATCAAAAAATAGTTTATTATTAGCACCGAAAAATGTATAGTTTTAAATAATTTTTAATCATAATAAGTGTGTTTACTCACAGAATCTGGACCGTTGAAACGAATTTCGAAAGCAGGAGCAACTTTTCCCATTATCCTTTTAGACGACATCTGATATTATATAACATTAAGACTTTTGTAAAAAAGGGATTTCCCAAATATATTTCCTTTAAAGACCGACTATTCTTACTCTTCAAAGGATTACTTATGCGTTAAGTGACTTAAGGTAAAAAAGGTAAATGCTTTGATTTGCGAGAATAAAAAAATGGGCACTTTCGTTTAAATTTTTTTTTTTTTTTTTTTTTTTTTTTTTTTTGTTGTATTTTAAATTTTTTTTTCTTTCTTTTTTAAATTTTCTTTTCGAAAAAAAAAGAGGCTATGATAGCGGTTGTGGTTAAGGTCGAAGTGTTTGTTGATATATGTATGTGCTACTGCCACTGATATTTAAGCAGTTTTCTTTTTTAACGAGTATTACAAAAGTTGTTCGCTTTTGTGAAATAACTGAAGGCTTTGATACCAGCAGCCCGCTGCAAATCTTAAATAATTTTTTTTTGTAAAAAAAAAAAAAAAAAAAAAGTGGCAGTGAAAAGGAAAGTTATAAGGAAGAAAGAAAAAAAAGACAACACAACTAAAAATTCGTAAAAGAAACAACACCGAAGAAAAAAAAACCGAACTAAACGAATCAAAAGATTTATCACCAAATCACAAATAGTCACAGCCTAAAAAAAATTTTTTCTCGCAAGAGACTTTTCCTAGTGTCACAAATTATCCACTATATATTCTTTTTTTTTTTTTTAGTTTATCACATATGATATATTTGTGGCGAATAATTTAGATAATGAAAAAATAATTTGAATAAACGAACATGCAAAAATCAACAACTTACATAAGTCTTATCCACGGATATTTCCGGCGCATATATATAATAATTTCGCGTTTTTTTTTATATATATATATATGGATATACAGTATATAAAATTACAACAGTACGTATTAACATTACAGCATTAATAGTTATGTGATTTGGGTAAAAAAATCCCGCCAGAATCCACAAAGTATGTATGCGACATTACGTGTACCAAATTATTATTTTAGGCCGAATGTTCGTTGTACGGTTGTACAACAGTTAACGTTAAGAGGAAATGCAGAATGAGAATAGGGTCATATAATGTATATAAATCGTATATAATCGTATATAATCAGGGTAACATAATCATCTTTGGAAATCTTTGAAGTATAAATCTGTGATAATATGCTTTATATGCCTAAGTTACCAAATATAGCATTTATTCTTTATATAATACATATCTTTTGTACGTACACGAAGTCAAAATGCTTACCTGCAGGGCTTAAAAAGTCTTCTATTCGTTCACGTGGTACCGAAGAAAATGACTCTATTTTTAACCTAACCATTAAAGAAAGGTTAATTAGCCTCATCGTTAAATGCATTCACACTAAGCCCCCAGAATTCTGTTTCCAAGATTATTTATTAATGCTAGGTAAAGTTTATTCGTTGATTAAATTAAAAGGTTTAATGAAGAAAATCGAAGATCATAAATAATTATATTGACTAAAAAAGGAGATAGTGAAGTTCTTAAAGAAGTATAGATCCAATAAAAACTATTTCCTGGGAAAAAAATAATCTTTCATAATTGGCTTTTCATTAGCCCTTTCCCTCCTTTTTTTTTTTGAATAAGAAAATGGTAACACTTTTTTACTTGAAATTTTTTTCGTGAAACTATTTTATGCAGAACACAGGTACGTTCGTACGTACGTACGTACAGTACGTACGTGATAACGGTAATGTCAGATGACTAGAAGAAAATCTGAGTTATCAATGTTGATTACCAATCCGAGATAACCATTTATAGAAGAAAAGGAGTTTATCGTATTAAAATTGCAGATGGTAGCATAGAAGGTCTTTATGAAAATTGATGACTGAGATAAAATAACTTACCGATATTTGGGCGCAAGTCTTTATTCATTCTATGTGTTTGTTTCATCTATCTGCTATAGTGGCGAAATTTTGTTATTAAAGTTATTAAATGTTATTACAATATTACGCCTTTTTTCTAACTACGAATTTTAAAGGTTGAACGTTACTACGCCTCTTTAGATTATTTATATTATTTATCTCATTGTTTTACCATTTTGGTGTCTTAACTTTTTTAGCATTAAATTTTAACACCAATAAAAAAATCTTAAATTTTACGGAGTGGGGTACACTTTTTTGAGCTTGTATGCGTTGATCGGGTTATCACAACATTATCACAACTTTATCACAATAGTTTCAACATCAAACAAAAGATAAACTCTATATAAATACCCTAACTGAAAAACAGATTTTCCCTTGTTTATGTGTATTTATGTGTATATGTTGTTAAGGTGAACATAGATTGTAACTTCATGAATCGAGAAATAAAACAATGATCCAATCATTATTCTTTATTCAAATCTTTACTATTTTCACTAACTTATTTAATGGTTTGTTATTTTCGCCTTTTTTGTGCCGCGTTGTACCTGTCAAAACATTTATAAACAGTATAAGATACAGTATATAGTAATAATTACACATTTTAAAATTTCTTATTGGTCACATACATTATATATATATTATATAATAAACGTACTACCTATAAGTTCCGCCCTAAGTTACCGGTAAACGATAAAATCTTTAATATAGATATATTATCTTTGACGTTAATATGGTAATCCCGAAAGATCAATAATGATAAAATGGCACGAGATCAAATTAATCAAGGATTGGTTAGATCTGTATAATATATGATATAAATCCCTTTGTTTTCTATTTTCTGATCTTACCTTTTTACTATATATCATGATATTAATTTTTATTATATTTAAATTCTTAATTATTCATTAATCTACGTAAAGTCTCGCAGATACTACATCAAATGACGCTTAGATCGAGATTAACTCTACGCCTTTGTTGTACTTGTGTACATTTGATATAATACAGTAATATGCAATAAAACAAATGCATTAAAATTAAGAATAAGGTAAGTACAAAAGTATTATCAAAAGTTTTAAAAAAATTTAAAAAATAACAATGAGGAAAAAATATACCTTATACTGAAATTAGAAATGCAAAAAGAAGCTTTTCTTCGTTCCCAATTTCCTTGTACTAAATAGCATAAATGTGGGGTGATTGAGTCAATTTATCATAATATTTTATGCAGTATTGTTTATACTACGATGCCAGATAAGGAATATTTGCTATAACATACAAAGGTTTATCGTTATATTTTGTAAACAATGGATAAAAGTATAATGTTGTGATAAATTTAAATAAAATACTATATATATATATTGTTATTAATATAGGGAAAAGCGTGAAATTGAATTCTATTTCAAGTGAACGTTAACTGGTGCCTTCTTGAAATTAATCATCAAAACCGGTAAAAGTGATTAAATTTTAGCGTCATAAATATATATAATATATATATTATACTGTATATCTATAAAATATATTATCTATAAAAATATTATCTTTATTTTCTGTAATGTATATTATATAATTCAGTAATTTGATATATATTTTTCATATTGCTTTTTTATTTTTATTGACTACATTTTTGCTTTAAATTTAAACTCATTCTCAGGGTCAGTATGAGCAATACCAACGAATTTAGTGTGTCTTCCTTGAGCTATTAATCTCCCATCAGTTTTATTATGCATTTCTACAAAGGTAAACGCAAGTGTTTTACCAAGCTTTAAGCATTCTGCGTTCTAAGAATAATATTAAAGAATGATAATAATAATAAATAATAATAATAATAATAATAATAAATTATTAATTATATAGTCTGTTACACGAGGAATTTTCTCAGGAAGAAAAAAATTCTTACTACAAGTAAAGTATCTCCCTTCGCAACCGATCCGATATATGAAACATTTATATCCGTACTAACTCCTGTATGATGCATTCCCTTAGATGCGACAGCTAGCGATCCACAGACATCGACTAAAGATGCTATCATTCCTCCATGAGCTATTTTTAGGCGATTCTATTGTATTTAATTGTTTAAATTTTTTTAAATTTTGAATGAATTTATTCCATTTATTTGAACTTTAAAGCTTTATAATAAAAGCTTAATATACCAAATGTTGTGCTTGAATAAGTATTTCAGCGTTAACTTTACCATCCGTTGCATTTGTTATTGCCATCTATGAATTTTTTTTCAAGAATTATACAATTATAATTAATTCATTTCATGCATTATTAATAATACATATCAAGTTAGATCGAAAAAATACTAAACATCTTTCATAAGAAAACCATCAAATCCACTATCAACGATTCGTTGAAATATTTTGCGAACCCAGACCGTCTTACTAATTCCTGTTGATGCCATAATCTAAGAAAGGTTTGTAAAAATTTAAAATAAAATTTGTGAAATGTTGCCTTTTATTGTGTTACAGAAATCGAAAAATATATATAGAAAAGATAATTGTTATAAGTCACATGATGCAGAAAATTCCTCATGTTTGTAGTACACAATGCTGCAATATCGTGAGAAAGTGAAACACAAAACTTCATCCAGTATTCCATTATAATCTACGTATTAAATTCTTGAAAAAAATACAAATAATTTTTTTTGGTTATAAAAAACAGGTTATATATTACATATTACGTATATATCCAATGTATACCAAATATTTCTCTCGCACGCGATATAAAATATAAATCAGAATATATAATTAATTATATAACAATTATTAACGTCAAAATATTACGTAATATATCATCTACCCTAAAAGTGTCAATGTTCAGCATTTTTGCGATTTTTCATAATCTCACCATGATTTGTACCTTTTTCCGAATATGTTTGCATAGATGCAACTGAGCAACTGTACTCTTAAAAATTATTGTTTAGACTTTGCATAAACTTCGCATAATTATGTTCAGGTTTATCGCATATCTTTGAACTACATTTTTCTTCTGAGCATTGAACTTTTTTCCTCCGATTTTTCAATAGGACAGTAAATTTCTAAATTATTTTCATCCAATCTCTTAATTTCAACATTTTCTTCACAGCAGTGTTCTTTGTACATCGGATGTATCTGTTTTCGTGAAACTTTTAAATTATTCTTTCTTTCCATTACCTCCTTATTTTCATTTGCACGAAGTTCTTCTAATTCATTTACATCCAGAACATCTTCCAATCCTTTAGATTTTAATACTATATAAACAACCTGAGGCATTTGTTTTATCAATTCTTTAAGAGCCATTTCCGCGACCAACTCTTTTGCCAAGATACATGTTCCTTTGAAGCCACCAAAAGATCTTTTTAGAATTGGTACACGTAGTAAAGCAACATATCTGGAATTTTTTAGTGATGACCTTAACGCGTATCTCTCATTAAGATATTTCATGATCGCGTCAAAAATACTAAATAAGAAAAGTTCAGGTATTAATTCTTGAGATGAATTGACTGATTTGGAAGTTTCTGATTCTGGTAATAACACCTCATTCGAACTATTCTTTGATAAATCTGGACTATCACGTCCGTAATAAATGCTTGTGAATGCATGTGGATGTTGCCCAAGCCACGATATATGTGATGAGCCTAACAAAGATGCTTGTAGATGATTCCATTGTCTCTCTGTGGCTCTCAGTTCGTATTGCGCTTCATCATTTCGTACTGATCGTGACGAATTGGAGATCCAATACTCATGATTTCTATTATTAATAATATATCTTTTTTTGATATTTTTTAAAAAAATTAGAAAAAATTATGCACGAAACCAATTGAATAAAAACCTTAAATCATCCTTTGGATTTCCTTCAGAATGCACAACAGATAAAGATGATGTGTATAAAGACCTTCCATTACCATTATTATGTTGAAGAAACCTTGGGATCTTTGTTTCACGTGACTCGGAAAAATCTATGTTACTTTCCCGTAATTGTACAGACGTCAACGGAGCGTCAAGATCAATATCGTTGGTAAAAGAGTTGTCACCATTAACAATATTACTATTATAGTTCGCAACGAAAGAATATCGAGAAGTAGAACGACGTGAAGTTTTTGACGCGGAATACATAGTAACGGAAGAAATTTCAAAATAAACGTTTTTATTATCAATTAAATTATCGCGCTCTTCAGGTCGAGCGGTTTCTGTTGTATTGTCGTTATCCTCAGCGGGTGGAAATGTATAGTTACGAAGGTATAGAGGAGGTGAAGGTGGGAATGAGGTGGTTAAAATTCTGGTGTCACGTATTCTTACGGAAAATGATGATCTTTTGGTAATAAAATTTTTTGGAGGCGCCATTTTATTCCTAATTTATATATCGATAACCAATAAATTTTCACGTACAGAAAAGGTTAACAAAGTCTAAACTCAGATATTAAAAAAGGTATTTTATTATGATCTTAAACTTTATACGAAAATAGAAGTACTGTATGATTTTACTATAAAGCTAATTATTGATATATATATACATTATTTTATTACAGTCAACTCTGGATATAACAAACCTCTCTACAAAATCTGTATACAGTATAACAGATAATGAACTCAAAATTTTAAATTTCGTAATGGGTATAAAAAGAGCTATGACTTAAGAAACCAGTAATTTTATATAACGAACTTTTTTTTCTTCCAGATCGAATAGTTTGTTACATCATCGTCCCTGTACCGGATGGATTGTAATACATCATTAATAAACAATTCTAGTCATTGCTAAGTAAAGATATCAATTCCTACATATGCATGCATATGGCTCCATCAAGCAACGCACGAAGGAAGATCCCTCGAGCTCAGTTTACATCTCTATCTATAATTAAATTACAATTTTTACATTTATAAATTTTTCTACCACCAATATTTTGTATATTACCACACCATGAGCAGGTTTTTGAGGTATATGCTTCATCTTGTATGATAATTTCGACACCGGTTTCTTCGGCTTTGGATTTCAGCCTCTGTCTAAACATGTAATGTGACCATGTTAGCATACACCTCACAACCTTGGAGTTAATCTTTCTTTTTTCCTTTTTCACCATGTTACTCACGCCAAATTCCGGAATTATAACCACGTCATAATTTTTTACGAGATAATCTATAGTCTTCTTGTGAAGTTCATTTCTTAAATTTTTTATTTTTCGAAATATTCGGGCTATAGCTTTATCAATTCTTATACCCTTCTTTTTCTTTCTTTTAGAGCTTGAATTTATTAATTTATCCCTTTTAGAACTTAGCTTGTCGGCGTGATAAGCTAATCTTATTAACCTTTGGGAATCGTTTTTCCTATTTCACAAGTACCTTCAGATGGCGAGTATGTGGTGAACTGGGTTCGAACTCCTGGATCGATGGCCACGAACCTTTCATGTGTTTTCTTCGACTCCTTTTGTCGTTCATGAACCCAGGAAAGGATCTACTCGTTGGTTTTCCTAAAATATATAAGCTTGCAATCGCTATCGATCTTTTCTAATGGCCAACCGTTGTTTTTTCTTTTGGTTTCGAAATGCAAAGCTCTTAGATCCCTTGAACATGTTTTGAGTTCATATGGTTTCTTCCTTGGCGTCTTCATGGAATTGTTGAATAGGAATGTTATGAAGAAATGATTCCATTCTTTTTTTGAGAAATCTTGCGCACATATAGTAATAGTATGCTTTAGGTCTTTCCTGGTCTTGAACTTCAACTTGGTTCGGTCTTTTTTCGCATTAAAATTTTTTATAGCTTCGTCCACGGTTTCAGTGATTATGTTATGTGGTATATCATCGTAGACTTTCTTACTTCTCAATTTCAAATACGCAATCATTCTCAGGAATTTTACCTTTGGAAATTTTATTTTATCTTTACGTTTACCGGTATTCTTCTTTTTATCTGCGCGTGCAATTAGAACCCGCCTGTTCTGAAGATAGTTGATGATCGTGTTATAGACTAATCTCACCAATTCCATCTATCGTTTCAATAAGCGTTTCTGCGCAAGATTCGAATACAATTTCACGTTCAACGTTCTGTCCACGGATTCGTCGTGTTTTCTTTTCTTGTTTTTTCTCACTGTTAATATTTTTTTCTTTTTTTTCCTTCTGTGCATGGCTGTTCTGCTTCCTTGCTTTCGATAGAGCTTTCGATAGAGCTTTCGATAGATGAAGACGGTACTGGTAGCAAGGATATGTTCGGATAGCTCGTGGTTATTGGTCGTCGAATCGTTGAAGAGAACCATGAGTTTTGTAGGCTGGAGGGAGAACACGTACTTGAGCAGTCCATAGGCGAACCTGCATAATCGTTCATGATGGGTAACCACAACTTCTCTGACCATTCCTTGGCACGATCGTTCCAATAAGGTTCGGGTTTGTAGGCATTTGCGTTTGAAAGATCCGATATCGCTGATAAGTTCGTAGCTTGGATACTTTTTTTGTAAGATTTCTTTTTGCTGTTTGAGATTTTTTTTCGTTTTTGACTAGACACCCACGCATACNCTTTTCTAATGGCCAACCGTTGTTTTTTCTTTTGGTTTCGAAATGCAAAGCTCTTAGATCCCTTGAACATGTTTTGAGTTCATATGGTTTCTTCCTCGGCGTCTTTATGGAATCATTGAATAGGTATGTAATGAAGAAACGATTCCATTCTTTTTTTGAGAAATTTGTCGCATGTATAGTAATGGTATGCTTTAGGTCTTTCCTGGTCTTGAACTTCAACTTTGTTCCGTTTTTTTTCGCATTAAAATTTTTTATAGCTTCGTCCACGGTTTCATCGATTATGTTATTTGGTATCTCATCGTAGACATTCTTACTTCTCAATTTCAAATACATGATCGTTCTCAAGAATTGTACCTTTGGAAATTTTATTTATCTTTACGTTTACCGGTATTCATTTTTTTATCCACGCGTGCGATTAGAACCCGCCTGTTCTGAAGATAGTCGATGATCGTATTATAGATTAATCTCGCCAATTCCATCCATCGTTTCAATAAGCGTTTCTGCGCAAGATTCGGATACAATTTCACATTCAACGTTCTGTCCACGGATTCGTCATGTTTTCTTTTCTTGTCTTTTCTCACTGTTAATATTTTTTTTCTTTTTTTTTCCTTCTGTGCATGGCTGTTCTTCTTCCTTGCTTTCGATAGAGCTTTCGATAGATAAAGATGGTACTGGTGGCAAGGATATGTTCGGATAGCTCGTGATCATTGGTCGTCGAATCGTTGAAGAGAACCATGAGTTTTGTAGGCTGGAGGGAGAACACATACTTGAGCAGTCCATAGGCGAACCTGCATAATCGTTCATGATGGGTAACCACAACTTCTCTGACCATTCCTTGGCACGATCGTTCCAATAATGTTCGGGTTTGTAGACATTTGCGTTTGAAAGATCCGATATCGCTGATGAGTTCGTAGTTTGGATACTTTTTTTGTAAGATTTCTTTTTGCCGTTTGAAATTTTTTTTCGTTTTTGACTGGACACGTGCGCATTCGAATTATTTTTTTTTAATGGTATAGGTGGTGGTGGTGGTGGAATCATGTTCTTCAAAAGTATTTCGATTTATTATAAGGAGATAGAACCATTTTTTTTTTTTTTGATTGAGAAAAGGTAAAGACCAATTCTTTTTATACTTATTAATCGTTAGATTTAAATGATTAATTGATGAATAACCCGGCTATCCAATAAATTATTCGGATTTACTTGACAATTGTACAGTAATCAAAAATATGAATTCGTCGTTTGACAATTACAAGTTCTAAGGTAATCAACGATATAAATTAGAAAAATTTTCTAATTTTATTATTGATTACCTTAGAACAATAGGATAACTACCTAATTAAGATAATTCGGTTAAATCTTGTAATAAGATAACTCGATTAAATCTGTAACAATGGATTATGGATTAATCCGGATTAGACCTCTAATTCGTCGTTTGACAATTACAAGTTCTAAGGTAATCAACGATGTAAATTAGAGAAATTTTCTAATTTTATTATTGATTACCTTAGAACAATAGGATAACTACCTAATTAAGATAATTCGGTTAAATCTGTAATAAGATAACTCAATTAAATCTGTAACAATGGATTATGGATTAATCCGGATTAGACCTCTAATTTTGAACAGTAATACATATTTGGACAAGAACCTTTTATGTGGTCTACAATATTTGGGTTGACCGCCCCTGTAATGATGACAATACTGATTTTTGACAACCCCTGTGGCAATGAATTAATTAACATATATGATAAACTACATATATGATGATTAATAAAATTGTAAGCAAACTATTATTAAATGCACGCATTAATATAAATTTATAAAAATTTATAAAATATGTTATATATTTAAAATTGACGTATATTCTGCTACGTAAAAATTTTTATTTCAAATTTAAAGAGCCCAAGAAGTAAGGCTCTAACCCTATGAAATGTTGCTGTTTTATTGCAACAATTAAATAATTGTTAAATTCGATAAATCTTACAAATGATATATTATGCGATTAAAATGACAATGTATAAAATAATCGAGTTATAAAATAATTGAATAAAATTATGTCTACCGAGATTCTATTATATGTATATATGTATATACCATTTATTATAAAAAACGACAATAATCTAGCTTTTAACAATATTCGCTATATATGTTATGCATCGATGGTTGACTCCATCATTCAGCATGTTATTTCTGATCCATCAATAACCCAAATTATTAAATGAAATGATTATATTTATGTCTAATAATGCATCAATAAAATATCAATAAAGATTATGACGCAGGTGGGTATTGTGACACACTCATTTTTTGACGATACACTGATTAGAATCGATTCATCTTACTAAGACAAATCGAATGATATTAAATTCGTTTTATTTGAAACACTAGTACTGTATTCGAGTAATAACCAAAATAACATAAATTTACTAATATTTTGGGCACCAACCCATAAGAATTTGATCAATCCGACATGATTAATCAAGTTAGTACGATGCAATTATCAATCAATTTTATGTACATATATACTATGCCGAACAAAGTTATGAATATTTAATTTCTTGTCAAAAAATTGGTATCAAGAAGCCAAAAAATTTTGCTATAAACACTAAATTTCTCATTCTCATGTGAAGAGTGACAGTCTTCATAAAATTTTCTAAAACTAGAACTACATTCTTCTATCATAAAAAAAAATTCAGCGAATTTGTACATTTCGAACCTCTTAATTGTAAATCGATATTTATTTTCTTGATCAAAAATGTCGCCCGTGGCTTTACTAAATCTTCTATCCATTAAAAGAATATAGTCTATCTTCGCTAGAACTTCAAAATCATAAATAACTTCTCCAAAATAAATAACAAAATCTTTAATACAATTATATTGACTATTGTGAGCATAATGATTATCAACTGAATCGGCAATTGCATCCGTAACGACGAGTTTCAAAAAATATCATATAGTGCTTTTTAATCGTTCATAAAGGAACGGAAGCACGTAATGCATCTGATCTTTAAATTCTGCCGAATTATAAGTATTTTTAATTAAATCGTTACAAAAGTTTAAAATCGGATCGTTTAAACCTTCACCTTGCAAATTGAAATGATATGACATATTCAATGTTTCGAATTTTTTTTATTTTGAAACGAGCATCATAAAAAAATTATTTTATTTATATTCGAGAAATACTTTGATTATAAATTTAGTTAAAATAGCTATTAACTACATGCTTAGATTAAATTTCGCAATTCTGTCTAGCTTTATTTGTTAACTTAATTTATTAGCATTGTGTACAATCTCGACCACAAACGTAATTGTACACAATCACGACCACAATCGTAATTGTACACAATCACGACCATGAACGTAATTGTACACAATCACAAACACGACAACGATCGTTATTGCATACAAACACGATAGCTAATAGTGATCGTGATTAGTGATATGGGTCGATGAAAAAATCGTGGGCCGAGGCCGATCCCAAAAAAGCTCGGGCCGGTCAACCGGGCTGACCTTTTGCTAGCGTAATTTTTTCTAATCAGAATCAGTTAACATTTTTCTATATTAAACGCGTAAAAGGCCATCAGGTGGTTTTTTTGACGAATTCTAGTGATATTAAATTATTTAATTTTTATTCTTTTTGTCCTTGAGAAAAATCCCAGCTAGTACCAGTATTTATGTTAACTGATTGTCTATGTCTCGAACATTCTGATATTTAGATTATATTCGCTATTTGCCAGTTTTTTTTGCCTAAATAAGCCAATTCTCTTACATTATATTATAAATAACTAGCCGATTTTATTTAATTCCTAGCCTGAGATATGCTTTAGATGAGAATTGATTCTAACACTTTTCTTACAAACCGGCCCAGCCCACAAAGGTGTGGGCCGAGGGTCGACCCGTATCACTAATCGTGATCGTGATTGCATTACATACAATCAACAACCTCAATCACACGATCACGATAATGAATAAATTTTATTTACATTTAATTAAATAAGTTAGGTTTGCACTAAAGTAACTTTAGCAATTTTTATTAAATATTTACAACGTTTGAAGTTTAACTTGCACATGTGAATATAAAATATTGAAAACAACAATAAGCTAAATTAAAAGATTTTTCGATTGGATTATATTGATTAATAATTAAATAGTTTTCGATTATATGTATTAACAATAAGCGAAATTAAATGGTTAAGCGAAAACCTAATAATGTGATCTGTCCCATAAAAATTTTAGGGTAATCTAATAACACTGGTGCAATAAATGATAATTTTATATGAAAGCAAAAGTCTCGTAATATTGTGATCTGTTTATTGAAAATTTTTTTAAAAAAATAAAATTATACTGTATCATTCTAACTAGAATATTTTAAAAAAGTAAAAATCGAATTATTCCAACCGAATAAATATTGCAATCAACTAATTATACAAAATTTACATAACATAGCATCGGTTGGAAATAGATTGTTGCAAGAAATATTTTATAATAAATCAAAATTTAAATTTTTAAAATAAAGTTTTTTATACAATATCAATCAAAAATTAGCAAATTTATGTTTCACACATATGATGTAACCTTTGCAGAGTAGTAAAAATAGCAGAAAATCAATCTCATTAATCGATCAAGTTTAGCGTTAAATGATTGGTTTAGCGAAACATAAAATATCAAATTTTAGCGATTGTCAATTCATAAAAAATCTGAAAGTAAAAAATCAAAAAGATCAAAAATAAGCAAACTTCGTCTCAGAACCCATGTTAACTTAATAATTTTTGGTAACAAATCATTACAAACTACATAAATTTACCGAGTCTCGTCAAGTACTTCGTTTCGTACCTGAGCTCTACCTGAGCTCTACCAGAGCTTTACCAAAACACTATAAGTTGAAGAGCAAGAGTCAATGATCAAATTTTGTAATACGGATGGATTGTAATACTAGATATCAATTCCTACATATGCATGCATATGGCTCCATCAAGCAACACACGAAAGAAGATCCCCTGAGCTCCGTTTACATCTCTATCTATAATTAAATTACAATTTTTACATTTATAAATTTTTCTACCACCGATATTTTGTATATTACCACACCACGAGCAGGTTTTTGAGGTATATGCTTCATCTTGTATAATAATTTTGACACCGGTTTCTTCTGCTTTGGATTTCAGCCTCTGTCTAAACATATAGTGTGACCATGTTAACATACACCTCACAATCTTGGAGTTAATCTTTCTTTTTTCCCTTTTCACTATATTACTTACTGGAATTATAACTACATCATAATTTTTTACGAGATAATTTATCGTTTTTTTGTAAAGTTCATTTCTTAAATTTTTTATTTTTCGAAATATTTGGGCTATAGCTTAAAAATTATTCAACACTAAAAAAACGATGATTGCTGATTATAAATTGACCAACGAGTCGTTAGGGCCATAATGGCCCTAGAGCTGAGTCCTACTCAAGTTGGTCAATTCATAACAGCGTTAGGATAGCTTTGTAAAAAGAATGTAATTTTTTTTTATTAAAAAAAAAGTGGGCTCAAAAAAAAATCAGCGTGTCAACCATTTCAATTGCAGAATTGAAAGTGTTTATATATTCAAAAAACAATAGCAATCACAGATGTTGTGAAATGCTGCAGAGTGAATAGCAAGGTTAGCGATAACAATCACAAATGTTGTGAAATGCTGCAGTGTGAATAGCAAGGTTACCTTAGATGTAAAATAAGTCACCTTTAAGAGTAAAAACCTGGAACGCACTTAATTGTCAGCCTTTAGGTTTCACTAATATGCATGCGCGTTATTTTGCAATCATCTACGAGAGGAAATAGCCAATTGGAGAGTACAAATTTTGCAAATTTTGACTATTTCGGTTCAGTCCGACAAAGAATCCAAACACGCGTAAAAGAAAAAAAAAGCGAAAATATGTCAGTTTTTGAACTCCAATATAATTTGTAATTGTTTATTTTTTTTAAAAAAAAATAATGATAAAAGGCATAAATGAATCTGATTTGTACTAAGGTTACCACAAATAAAATCAAAAGTTACCAATTGTTTACAAACAAAAGAAAAGGTCTTATATAATTATTGTTTTGATAGCAAATTTCGCATCTTAGCAAAAAAACAATATAGCTACCTATTTGTAGCAATTGGCTAGAAATAGCGCTATTTTAGATGCTATAAATAGCTGTCTTTTCTAACTTAAGTTTTGAACTGAAGTTTGAAACTGCTAAATTAAAAAAATCATCAAACAGTTTAGAACTTATGTTCTTATAGTGAATAAAGTTGGAAACTTGATTCATCCTTGGGATTTAAATCTGATTCCCTTTGGATTTGAATCAAATCTGAATATAAAACTGAATCCATCGAATCTGCGCGATCTGACGCATAAATATATAGAAGACAAAAGCATTTGATCACCTATAATGATATCTAATTGTTTTTTGATAGTCAACCCCTTTTTTTATACAAAAACGATGAATCTTGAACTGGTTTTCATTCTAATTTAACCAATCAAATAAAATAAAACCGGATATAATAAAACTGAAACTTGTATACTCCATTAGCCTACTACACATGCAGAGTGTCCAGCTATTTATAGCTATTTCTAGCCAATTGCTACAAATAGCTAGCTATATTGTTTTTTTGCTCAATACAATAATTATAAGACCGTTTGTAAACAATTGGCAACTTTTGATTTATCTGTGATAACCTTAATACAAATCAGATTCATTTATGCTTTTTATAAATATAAGTTGTTATTTTTTTTTTAAAAAAAAAATTCGTTGGACTGAACTGGAATAGTCAAAATTTGCACTCTCCGATTGGCTATTTCCTCTATTTTTGCTAGCTATTTCGATTATTAATAGCTGGACTGTAAATAATTTCAAAATAACGCGCATGCATATTAGTGAAACCTAAAGGCTGACAATTAAGTGCGTTACAGGTTTTTACTCTTAAAGGTGGCTTATTTTACTTCTGAGGTAACCTTGCTATTTACTCTGCAGTATTTCACAACATCTGTGATTGTTATTGCTATTGTTTTTTGAAAATATAAACACTCTCAATTCTGCAATTGAAATGGTTGACACGCTGATTTTTTTTTGAACCCACTTTTTTTAATAAAAAAAATTACATTCTTTTTACAAAGCTATCCTGACGCTGCTATGAATTGACCAACTTGAGTAGGACTCAGCTCTAGGGCCATTATGGCCCTAACGACTCGTTGGTCAATTCATAATCAGCAACCATCGTTTTTTTATATATATTTATCATCACTAATATAAGATCCAAATTATACAAAATTTCGAAATACTTTTTGAAGAACAACATGATTCTTTTCTGGGCTCATGAACGACAAAAGGAGTCGAAGATAACAAATGAAAGGTTCGTGGCCATCAATCCAGACGTTGGAACCCCGTTCACCACATACTCACCATCAGAAGGTACTTGTGAAATAGGAAAAAGCGATTTTCAAAGGTTAATAAGATTAGGTTATCATGCCGACAAACTAAGTTCTAAAAGGAATAAATTAAAAAATTCAAGTTCCAAAATGAAGAAAAAGAAGGCTATAAGAATTGATAAAGCTATAGCCGAATATTTCGAAAAATAAAGAATTTAAGAAATGAACTTTACAAAAAGACGATAAAAAATTTGGCGTGAGTAACATGGTGAAAAGGAAAAAAAGAAAGATCGATTTCCAAGGTTGTAAGAAGTATGTTAACATGGTCACTATATGTTTAAACAAAAGCTGAAATCCAACCGGTGTCGAAATTATCATACAAGATGAAGCAAATATACCTCAAAAACCTGCTCATGGTGTGGTAATCGAAGTGATAGGATATCACGTGATAAAAAAGAAGAACAGTTACAACCTTTTTTGTCTCAAAACACCAGGTAAGAACAACACATATGTAGGAATTGATATCTTCACTTAGCAATGATGTATTACAATCCATCTGCATATATTTCGTATCTTAATCATGGGTATCAAATAATCAAATATTTCGTATACAAATAAGGACAGGTTTGTTGATGCACTTTTTACAATGTAGCTATTGTGCAATATTAACATGATTTTTATAAAACTCCTCATTTCAGATGTAATCTTGCGTAACTCGGATAAACCTTGCAAATTTTTTTGTTAAAAAGCATGTGTTTCTATCTATATATTATAAAGTCTTTATTAGGTTTAGTATTGGGTATAATCATTGGTAATAGTCCTGTATCATAATAGAATCTATATATACTAGTAATTAGATTAATTAAATTAACATTAATTAAATCTATCGATTTGCAGAACGTTAACACTAACGCTTAAAGCTTTTAATTAGAGCTTATGTTTTTCAACTTTTTTTTTGTCATATTTTTATGTGTACACAAAATGTTTGTATAAATTTATACTTTCAACGTAATTATGTAATATACAAACTTTTAATTTAAAAAAGTATTATTGTAGATTATGTGAGCTGTGCTAAAAAACTGAAATTTTTTTCAAAAAAAATTGTTTATATAAATCATAAGATCAGGTTTATTTTTTACTTAAAATATAACACTTTAAAGTTTGTACGTACTGTATATGTTCATTCAAGGATCGACATAAAATATTTGTAAATCCAAGAATGACGTATGTTATACTTTAAAATTGGTATCGATATGAATTTTACCAATATAAATATTATAAAGCGTTACTTGAAAAATATATATCACATTTAGAATTAATTCATCATTATTATAAGACGTAATAATAATGACATAGTGAACACTGGAATCTATGCTAAATATAATGCATTTATACAAAAATTCAAACACAAATAGTATTGTTATTTATTCTTGCATTGGCCACGCAAAATACAGCCACACCTTCTTGAACATTTTTGAATTATTTGTTTTTCGGTAGTGACATTATTGTGACAGATATAAGCTTTTTTGGCTTTAATTTTTTTGCATTGAAGAATTAAAAAAAATCTATTAACGTTAAACAAAAAATTAAATTTAATATTGATAACAACAAAAATAATACTTTTTTTTTGGGTTTTTTCTTTGGCCTCCATGTTCTGTCGCCTGACACGCAGCACAAATCACTTCATAAAAATTCTCTATTGGACAAACTTGTGTTCCCAAATTATTTTCATCTCGTTTAAGTAAATGAAGGTCTTTTGTCATACCAATACAAAGTATCTTAAAAGTATTAATAATCCAGTATTTTAGCTTTGAATTATGTGGAAGTCTTGGATTTTTTAATAAATTTAACCATTCATTCTAGCGATTAATATCCATTAAGCTTCGTTGGTTGACATGCTTTTCTGATATTCTATTGAAGAATTTATGAGATAGAAAACTATATGTCTGTGGCTCCATAATATCAATAAAGAAAACAAAAAGAGTAATAAAAGTAATGATTAATGATAAGATCATTATTTAACGAACTTTCAATTATTAATTTATTTAATTTTTTACTGATACTTTTTTATTGATGCATTATTGAACATAGAACTTTGATCGATCATTGACGCATATATATACGTACTATATTTTATTGTAAAATTTATAAAAAAAAATTGATTTTTGAAAATTTTGTCAATTTTTCTTTTTGTTTTGTAGCATTTAGCCCATGTTTTAAAACCAGTATTTAAAATATAACTTATGCAAGTTTTTTTTTATTATAACTGTATAATTTCAATACAATATAATCAAAAACTACTTCTCAGACCTTTCTTTTTTTTCTTTTCGCCATGTTTTTCACACCAAATTCCGGAATTGTAACCACATCAAAATATTTTTACAAAAAAAAACAAAAAACAAAAAAAACAAAAACACAAAAAAAAAAGATAATTTATTTCTTGTGAAGTTTATTTCTTAACTTTTCTATTTGCAAGTACCTTCGGATGGTGAGTATGCAGTGAATAGGGTTCTAACTCCTGGATCGATGGTCATGAACCTTCCATGTGTTTTCTTCAACTCTTTTTGTCATTCATAAACCTAGCTAGGAAGGATCCACTCGTTGGTTTTCTAAAAATATGTGAGCTTGCAATCGCTATCGATTTTTTTTCTAATGGTCAACCGTTTTTTTTTTCTCTTGGTTTCGAAATACTCTCTTGAACATTTTTTGAGATCATATGGTTTCTTCCTCGGCATTCTCATGGAACTATTGAATAGGTATGTTATGTAGAATCGATTCCAATTTTTTTTCAAGAAATTTTGCGCAGTAATGGTATGCTCTAGGTCTTACCTGGTCTTGAACTTCAACTTGGCTCTGTTTTCTTTCAAATTAAAATTTTTTTACAGCTTCGTCCACGGTTTTATCGATTACGTCATTTGGTATATTATGCTCCTGATCCGATAGTTTATAGCTTGAATACTTTTCATGTAAGATTTCTTTTTGCCCTTTTTTGTTTTCGATTGGACACATGCGCATACAAATTGTTTTTTAATGGTAAAGATGGTGGTGGTAGAATTATGTTGTTCTTCAGAAAAGTATTTCGAAACTTTGTGATGATATAATATATGGAATAAATTATTCAATACTAAAAAAACGATGATTGCCGATTATGAATTGACCAACGAGTCGTTAGGGCCATAATGGCCCTAGAGCCGAGTCCTACTCAAGTTGGTCACAGCGTCAGGATGGCTTTGTAAAAAGAATGTAATTTTTTTTTTATTAAAAAAAAGTGGGCTCAAAAAAAAATCAGCGTGTCAACCATTTCAATTGCAGAATTAAGAGTGTTTATATATTGAAAAAACAATAGCAATTACAGATGTTGTGAAATGCTGCAGAGTGAATAGCAAGGTTACCTCAGAAGTAAAAATAAGCCACCTTTATAAGCCACCTTTAAGAGTAAAAACCTGTAACACACAGTCTTTAGGTTTCACTATGCAAGATATGCATGCGCATTATTACACAGTGTCCAGCCATTAATAATCGAAATAGCTAGCAAAAATAGCAAAAATAGCTATCATCTACGAGAGGAAATTGCAGTACAAATTTTGACTATTCCGGATTAGCACGACAAAGAATCCAAGCACCGCGTAAAAAAAAGTAAAAATATGCATTAAATCGAACTTGGTGCACTAATTAAAAATGATGGAATGAAATTTTACTTATAGTAAGCATCATTTTAACCCTATAGACTCTAACCTAACCCTAAATTTTTATCTCACGCACTTAGTTTATTTAAGGGTTGTACTACTCACGCAAATAAGTAAAATGACGTAAATCGGGTTCATTACCAGTTTTTGAACTCCAAAAAAAAATAACGACACTTATATTTATAAAAAGCATAAATGAATCTGATTTGTACTAAAGTTATCGCAGATAAAATCAAAAGTTAACAAACAAAAGAAAAGGTCTTATAATTATTGTATTGACGTATCTTAGCAAAAAAAAACAATATAGCTAGCTATTTGTAGCAATTGGCTAGAAATAGCACTATTTTAGATGCTATAATTAGTTATTTTTATCGATATCTGGTTTTATAAAATTATTTTATTTGTTTGGTTAAATTAAAATGAAAACCAGTTCAAGATTTAAATGTCATTGTATGTGAACATGTATAGAAGTACCGGTATCTATAAAAAAAGGACTATCAAAAAACAATAGATATCATTATAGGTGATTTTGTCTTATGTGTCAGATCGTGCAGATTCGGTGGATTCGGTTTTATATTCGGATTTGATTCAAATCCAAAGGGAATCAGATTTAAATCCGAAAGCCGTCAAGTTTTAAACTCTATTCACCACAAGAACATAAGTTCTCTCCAGCTATTTATAGCATCTAAAATAGTGCTATTTCTAGCCAATTGCTACAAATAGCTAGCTTGCTATCGATACAAAATTATAAGACCATTTATGCTTTTTTATAAATATAAGTGTCGTTATTTTTTTTAAAAAAAAAATAAACAATTACAAATTATACTGGAGTTCAAAAACCGCAAAATGGGCCCAATTCACGTTATTTTACTTATTTGCGCGGGTAGTTAAATAAACTAAGTGCGTGAAATAAAAATTTAAGGTTAGGGTTTTAATGTTAGAGCCTATAGGGTTAAAATGATGCTTACTATAAGTAAAATTTCATTCCCATCATTTTTAATTAGTGCACTAAAATCGATTTAATGCATATTTTCGCTTTTTTTCTTTTACGCGGTGCTTGGATTTTTTGTCGTGCTGGATTCGGAATAGTCAAAATTTGCACTGCAATTTCCTTTCGTAGATGATAGCTATTTTTGCTATTTTTGCTAGCTATTTCGATTATTAATAGCTGTGTAAATAATTTCAAAATAACGCGCATGCATATCTTGCATAGTGAACCTAAAGGCTATGCGTTACAGGTTTTTACTCTTAAAGGTGGCTTATTTTACTTCTAAGGTACATTTCACAACATTTGTGATTGTTATCACTATTGTTTTTTGAATATAAACACTCTCAATTCTGCAATTGAAATGGTTGACACGCTGATTTTTTTTTGAGCCCACTTTTTTTTAATAAAAAAAAAATTATATTTTTTTTACAAAGCTATCCTGATGCTGTTATGAATTGACCAACTTGAGTAGGACTCGGCTCTAGGGCCATTATGGCCCTAACGACTCATTGGTCAATTCATAATCAGCAATCATCGTTTTTTTAGTAACTCCAAGGTTGTGAGATGTATGTTAACATGGTCACATTACAGCATTACATGTTTAGACAGAGGCTGAAATCCAAAGCCGAAGAAACCGGTGTTGAAATTATCATACAAAATGAAGCATATATCTCAAAAACCTGCTCATAGTGTATGGTAATATACAAAATATTGGTGGTAGAAAAATTTATAAATATAAAAATTGTAATTTAATTATAGATAGAGATATAAACGGAGCTCAGGGGATCTTCCTTCATGCGTTGCTTGATATGCATGCATATTAAATCCTGTGATTCATGTGACCCCTTAAAAAAAAAAAACCAAACAAAAAAAAAACAAACAAGCCCCGAAGCAGCCCAGAAGAACACGGACAAAGCCCAGCCCCCGAAAAGCCCCAAGAAGTAGAAAAAAATGAGACAAAGACATTGGAAAGCCGCGAACGAAACTAAGAAGGTTGGGAATGGGCCCCCAAGACCTCGGTACAGAAAAAAAGAAAATGAAGCACACGAAATGAACCTGTGGAAAGCTTAGCCCACCAGACCAAGCAAAGCCCAAAGAAGAAATTGGAATATTTTTGCTTAGAACAAACAAATAAAAAGGCCAAATTCAGATAAAATTAGTTGTGGACGTGACGGTATATCATCTTAGTCGCGTAAAAAGAACAACTTAGTTAAAATTCGAAGAAAATGACGCGATAAAGAATGACGAGTGCAATAGAGTTTTTTTTTTTTCTTTCTTTTTTTCTTTTAATTTCTTTATAAATAAGCTGGCATTTCGCCCAAGTTGTAAAGGCATCGAAAATCGAATATTGAATCCATAAATAATTTAAAATAGAGTTCGAATATTTCCTTTAAATAAAATTGATACCTGTGACCTATAAAAAATCTGCTTTTTGTCGCATTTATACTCTACCCGTAACAAAACCATTCGCCTTACTTTGCCAAATCTCTTTCGCCTCTCTTTGGTTTTGTTGTATGGTTGGTTGTGTGTATGTTTGTGTTTTTTTGGTTGTGACCATTTTGCCCTTGTGTGATCGGCCTCTAACAATATGTAGGAATTGATATCTTTACTTAGCAATGACTAGTATTGTTTATTAATAATATATTACAATCATCCGTTTATGGGCTAAAAAAGGTTACTTATCATATCACGAAATATTTGATCTTTTATATAGACTCATACTCTTCTGTTCTGGTAAAGCTCTGGTAGAGCTCAGGTAGAGCTCAGGTACGAAACGAAGTACTTGACGAGACTCAGTAAATTTTGTAGTTTGTAATGATTTGTTACCAAAAATTATTAAGCAGTTTGCTTATTTTTGATCTTTTTGATTTTTTACTTTCTGATTTTTTATGAATTGACAATCGCTAAAATTTGATATTTTATATTTCGCTAAACCAATCATTTAACGCTAAACTTGATCTATTAATGAGATTGATTTTCCGCTATTTTTACTACTCTGAAAAGGTTACATCATATGTGTGAAACATAAATTTGCTAATTTGTAATTGATATTGTATAAAAAACTTTATTTTAAAAAATTTAAAATTTGATTTATTATGAAATATTTCTTGCAACAATCTATTTTCCAAACTGATGCTATGTTATGTAAATTTTGTATAATTAGTTGATTGCACATTCCAACCTAAGCCGAAAAGATTGATCGTTCTTCTTTCTCATCTAAACACAATCCGACCGCTCACTAAAGATTGGAATCATGTGTCAGCCTTACGCTTGTCCTGCATATACAATACATATCATTATCGCATGCTTTGTACAAAAAGTGCTAGTCTTTAGACATCCCCAATTTTTTCTCCTATTTTAATTCACCTACTTTTACTCTGCCTTTTTTTCTCCATTCCTATATACACCTCCGTATTCAATTTTACCAACTTCCATTACATCATTGAACCTCATTCTTACATTATGCGCTCTATCTTTACCTTTATTTCCTGCCAATTTTTTTCCATAACCTGACTCGATAACTTACTGTAACTGCGTCTTCTACTTTTCGTACCTTGATATATAACGTAATAGGTGTCACACCTCCACGCTACAAGATTATATGTAATATAATTTACAAGTTAATGCATGAAAACAACATATACGTGCAATACATGAACTCAACTTCCAATGTACGCATTAATAAAAATATATTTCTTGAATAATAAAGTTTTTTTACTACCTTAACATTAATTAACATTTATTGTACGGGTCTTATGTAACAACCTGTGCTTTTTTCACTCATTTATTGGCACATGTTTAAAAAATAACTAAATCAGAACGCTTTCATTTTGATAAAAATATGAAAGTGTACCGATTTAATTATTTTTATTATTATTAAAGTTGTTTAAGATTTTAAAAATATTGGAACATTCGCGTCATTAGATCTTTTTAAATTTTTGTTGGATGATGTCGGCATTTTTGTTTTCGCTTTTTTAAAATTGTCTTGGATTTAAATTCTTATTAAATATAATTGCATTATTGTTGGATTTTTGTTAAATTTTTGTTGGATAAGTCATACATTATTAGATCTTTGCTTTTATTCTTTAAAATTCTTTATTTATTGGTTTTTTTTAAATTTTATTGTATAAGTTATATATTATTAGATCTTCGCCTTTAATCTTTGCTTTCTTTAAATTCTTTATTAGACAGATTCGTATTTTATTAAAATTCGTTTTTGGGCGGATTGCACGTTATTAAGTTTTTGCTTTCTTTAAATTCTAATTATACCGAGTTATATGTTATTTTGTTTTACTTTCTTTATATAATTTTCATCGAACGAGGTTATGTTATTGAATTTTCAAAAATTTCTATGCGTAGTTGTGTTTTGCTTTTAGATTAGATTTAATCTTTTTTTTTTAGAAAAAAAATTATTGTGATTTTTTTACTTTATTTGGTTTATGCCTGAACTTTGATTTAATTGTTTGATATTTTGTACGAAAGAATTTATAATTTAAATCATAGATAGATTTTTTTTTCATTTGCGCTGTTATATAATGCGTATTTTTAATATTTCATGACAGTAATATTAAAACTAGCTTTTTATTAAGGTGAAGGTGATGCACAGGTTGTTACGTCAGACCCATACAATAATATAGTTATATGGGATTGTTATTATAAATAACTAAATTTGCATGGATTAACCCATGTCACATGGCCTTCGGCCATATGACCCAGGTTAACCTGCGCAAATTTAGTTATTTTCTACAACCCATACAATAACTATAACTTATTGTTTTTTTTGCTAAGATGCAAAATTGCTATCAATACAATAATTATAAGACCTTTTTTTTTGTTTGTAAACAATTGTTAACTTTGTGATAACCTTAGTACAAATCAGATTCATTTATGCTTTTTATAAATATAAGTGTCGCTATTTTTTTTTAAAAAAAAATAAACAATTACAAATTATATTGGCGTTCAAAAACTGATAATGAGCCCAATTCACGAAAATGATTGCTTAATTTAAATGATGTGATGTGATCAATGATTTTTTAAAAAATCGACGAATTTTAAATAAACCATCGAATGGATCATTTTCTATGAAATGCTCTATGCATATTGTATAATTCATTTGTTAATTGCAGAAATTATTGTTAAATTATTACAGTAAATTAGTTTTTAATTTTTAATCGTTAAAAATTCACAATTAATAACTAGAAATTTTCATCGCTAGACGTAATTTTATTCAGTTATTTTATATATTGTCATTTTAATCGTATAATATCATTTGTAAGGTTTATCGAATTTAATAGCTTAATTGTTAATACTATACGATTATTTACTTGCAATAAAACAGCGACGTTTCATAGGGCTAGAGCCTTACCCCTTAGGCTTTTAAATTTGAAATAAAAATTTTTATGTAGCAGAATACTAAAATATATGTCAATTTTAAATATATAACATAAATTTTCATAAATTTATATTAATGTGTGCATTTACGTAGAAGACCAAATTACTAATCATATAGTTTACTTATAATTTTATTAATCATCATATATCAGATATGTAGTTTATCATTTACGTTAATGATTAGCGATTAATTAATTACAACAGGGGTTGACAAAATCAGTATTATCATCATTACAGGGGCGGCAAACCCAAATATTATAGACCATATAAAAAGGTTTTCCACTCATTCCGGTCCAAATATGTATTATTATTCAAAACAATCCGGATTACCATCATCCATTATTACATTGAATATCCAAATGGATTTAACCAAATTATTTTATTAGGGATTAGAGTTATTTTTTTAGGGATTACAAAGTTCTAAGGTAATCAATAATAAAATTAGAGAAGTCCTATTATCACCTCTATAAAAATAGAATTTCTCTAATTTATATTGTTGATTACTGTACTTTAGAGCTTTTAATTGTCAAGTAAATCTGAATAATTTATAGGTTATTCATCGATTAATCTATTTTTAACCATTATCTATTGGATCCAATAATAAATAGAAAATGATTAATAAGTATAAAAAGAATTGGTCTTTACCTTTTCTCAATCAAAAAAAATGTTTTTATTTGCTTATAAACAACAGAAAACTTGGAGAAAAAATTGAATCCAAAATATCTGAATTAGAAACAAGATTATACAAAGTGTTAAAATACTTTCCTGAAGAACAATATAATTCCTTTACTACTACCTCTACTATTAAAAAAAATTCATATGTGCAGGTGTCCAATCAAAAATAAAAATGAATCTCAAATAGCAAAAAGAAATCTTATACAAAAAGTACCCAAGCTATAAACTCATCAGCAATATTGGATTAGAAATTAATTTCAAATGCAAATATCTACAAGCCCAAACTCTATTGGAATGAGCATGCCAAAAAATGGTTAAAGAAGATGTAGCTATACATTATGAATAATTATACAGGTTCATCTACAAACTGCTTAAGTAGATGTTCTTCCTCTACTTTACAAAACTTATAGTTCTTTTCAACAATTTGATGGCCAATAAACATAAGCTATCTAAAGACATCCTTGATACTAATACTATCTTTATCTGTCAAAATCAAGAAAAAAAAACAGCCAAAGCACAGAAAAAAAAAGAAAAAAAGAAAAAAAATCAATAGTGAAAAACACAAGAAAAAAAAAGAATTATGCCATAAACAAAATATTAAAAGTAAAATTGTATCTGAATTTTGTGCAAAAATACTTATTGAAGCAATGGATAGAATTGGCAAGATTAATCTATAACACAATTATTGACTATCTTCAGAACAGACAGATTCTAATTGCATGTGTGGATAAAAAAAGAATAAATATAAAAATAAGATAAAATTTTCAAAAATACAATTTCTGAAAACAATAGCATATTGAAATTAAGAAGCAAAAAGCTTTATAATGATATACCATATAGCATAATCAATAAAACTATAAATGAAGCTATAAAAAATTTTAATTTACAAGAAAATAGAAACAAGTTGAAGTTCAAGACCAGAAAAGACCTAAAGCATACTATTACTATATATGCAATAAATTTCTTGAAAAAAGAATGGAATCGATTCTTTATATTTAATGATTCATTAAGACACCAAGAAAGAAACCATATGGGCGATTAAAAGTAGAAACCAAGGAAATTGGATGATCATGAGTTTTGAGATAATTGCAAAACATATTGTGTTATACAAAAACAAAAAAAAACCTAAAAATAACAATTCTAGATTATAAACCGGTTTGTTATTCAACTGATTGGCTAATTTTTATACAGTAGAACTACCAATGAAAATTGTATGATGTTAGACATTTGATCTATTTTTAGATTTTGCCATTTTACCGTTTAAAAGTTTTTAAACAACTATAACTTCAAAATTTATTAATTAATTATATTTTCGTTATTAAATAAAAAAGATTCAGCTTTAAAAAATATATCCGATTAATCTAAAAGCTCATTTTTTAAAAAAAGGTCAAATTCCTTGGTTTCTACTTTTGACCACCCTTATGATCACAAAATATATTCAAGAAATCTAAGAGCTTTACATTTTGAAATTAAGTGAAAAAAGATTAGTTATTAAAAAAAATCAATAGCAATTGCAAGCTTATGTATTTTAGAAAAACCAATAAATAGATTTTTTTTAGGTTCATGAGAAACCTGGACATCTGGTTTAGAGGTCATACTTGTTTTTTTCAGCAAAAACCCTTGAAATTTGAGAAGCAAAAAACAGTTTTTGCAAATTATCTTGGCATCCATGGACCAATTTGAACAAACTTTTTTGTAAAATGAAGCTTTTAGTGAGGCACATCTAATAAAAAAAGTTCATTCAATTCTGATTACTAGATCAAAAGATATTTAACCAAATATATTTTGTTATTTTCAGCAAATTGGACCAAAATTGGCCAAAATCCAGTTATGACCTATATGAGAGATATCCAGGGTCCTGGTTTATGAATGACAAAAAGAATCAAAAAAATACATGAAAAGTTCATGGTTATCGATCCAGAAGTAAGAACCCTATTCACCACATACTCACTATCTGAAGATACTTGTAAAATAGAAAAAATAATTCTTAAAAGTTAATAAGCTTAGCTTATCATGTTGACAAGCTAATAGTGATACGAATTAAAAATCTAATTAATCGATTAGTTGTAAAATTGACAACTAATCGATTTGAATTTTACAGACCCAACTTAGTCGATTAAACGATTAGTCAATTAATTGATTAATCGATTGGCCAACTAATTAATTAATCGACTAGTCGATTGGTTAATTAATTGACTAAACAATTGGTCATTTAATCAATCAATTATATAAGAATATCAACCTGTCTGTTTCAGTTGCTACCTTATGTGTATTTTACCAAGTTTCGTTTATTATTTATTCAACTAATCGATTAGTTGGTTAATCGATTAGTCAACTAATCGATTAGTCGATTAATCGATTGGTCAACTAATCGATTAGTTAAATAAAATCGATTAATCGATTAGTTGAATAAAATGATCTATCAACTAATTGATTGAAAAATTTTCATCGATTTGTATCACTACAAGCTAAGTTCTAAGAAAGATAAATTAATAAATTCAAGCTCTAAAAGAAAGAAAAAAAAGCTATAAGAATTTATAAAGCTATAGACGAATATTTCAAAAAATAAAAAATTTAAAAGATGAAATTTGTATAAAACAATAAATTATTTCATAAAAAATTATAATATAGTTATAATTTCAGAATTTGGTGTAAGTAATATAGTAAAAAGAAAAAAAAAGAAAAATCAAATCCAAGAATGTAAGATATATATTAACATAGTCATATTACATGTAATATAGTAAAAAGAAAAAAAAAGAAAAATCAAATCCAAGAATGTAAAATATATATTAACATGGTCATATTACATGTTTAGACAGAGGCTGAAATCCAAAGTTAAAGAAATCAGTATCAAAATTATTATATAAAATGAAGCATATACCTCAAAAACTTGCTTGTGATATAGTAATATACAAAATATTGGTGGTAAAAAAATTATAAATTTAAAAATTGTAATTTAATTATAAATAGAAATATAAATAAAACATGAGGGAGCTTCTTTCATGTAGTCCTTGATGGAGCTATATGTATACATATGTAAAAATTAATATCTTTATTTAGCAATAACTAGTATTGTTTTATTAATGATATATTACAATTTATTCATACATAGTAGTTTTGCTCCTCTTATATTTTTTATACTTTTAGTTTGTATATAAAATTTTTACCTCAAATTATTCATTTAGTATTAGTATTTAAGGTTAGAGTTGATAAAGTGGAAATATGCTTTATAGAGGTTTTATGAGTTCTTTTTACTAATAAAAAATTTATGAAGACTGGAATAAGTTGATAAAACTTATAAAGGATACCATGTACGACTATTGAGAAAGCTTACAAAAAAATAAGCAAAGAAAATGAAAAATTTAGAAGAACTTTATAGGATTCCAGTATTTGGTATTAAGTTGCTGGTATATAATATCATATTTGATTCTTTTTTTACTTAAAAATAACACTTCTGTTTTAGATGGAACTTTGGTTTATTGGGTTATGAATATGCTATTTAATGCTTTCTACTTTGTTTAGTATCTTGCTTTAGTTCAAAATTCTGATAAATTGAGAACAGTCTTTACTTGCTAAATTTATAAATAAATTGTAGAAGTTGAGAATAAAATTATCATTTAATAAAATTTAGTAAAATCGAGATATATATGTTCTAGTTAATTAATCAAAATTTTAAATATATAAGCAATTTTACAGAGTTATATTTTTGCCCTTAATAAAATTATGAAAAGATTAAAAAAAGTTAATTCAACTATATATGTTATAGCTATTTCTTTCTCACAGGCTCAAAAAGATGTGCCCCTTTACAGTAAAAAAATAATAATCTCACAATTACTATAACCAAAAAGTATCAAAATTAGCTGATTTTTTAGATTATATTTTTATAATTAAATTTAATTGGTTAATATTGAATTAAATAGGGGTAGGTAGTATAACCTCTTAGTAACTAGAAATTAGCTGATTTCTGTCCCTTTTTAATACAGGTATTAGAACAAGCTATAGATTATTGATTATAAAAATTTCTTTCTATAGATAAGTGTAGAAACAATGAATTATATTTTATTATACAGTATAATATAAATATATCTACTTTATTTTTTTATATTAATAAAGCTAGTTCTGATAGCTCAATTTCATATAAATTACATTCACTTTTTGTATATAGTTTGTATTTTAGAATTTGAATATATTAATGTATCAATCTGCAGATTTCTGACTATTGGCCAGAACATTATGTATTTTATTTATAATACAATAGCCCAGAAATTAAAGAAAAGTTATTACTAAAAATGCAATTTGAATTAGATTTATTAAAACAAAGAATTATTAAACTTGAAACTGAAAATGTGGAGCTTAAGGCTAAGAAAGTAGAATTTAAGGCTAGAATAATAGAATTAGAACAAAATACTAAAAAAGCAAAATTAAGAGATATCAAGCTTAATGCTTGAATTAGAACCCCGAAATATATATAGATAGGTTAGATTGATTATAAAATTACCAAAAATAAAAAGATCTGTAAAAAATCTCAAAAATAAGCAAAAAATTACTATAAATAGAAAGAATCTGCATAAAAAACCAAAAATAAGCAAACTAATACCAACTTCCAAATCATTAAAGAAGGATAATTCTGTATTGCTTGTCCATACAGAGCCTAATTATTAGAAGAAAAGGAGATAGACGATTTCCTAAATTCAATATATAAGAAAAAAGTTAGTAAAAAGATAATTCAGAAAAGAAACTTAAAGATCAAGATTTATTTTTGGTTAGATAAGAAAAAGGAATCAGATAAACTCTAGCAAGAATTGTTCAATACTTTTTTAGAGTCAAGTTTACAAATTTTAATTATTTGGCCTAATCTAGTTAAGTTATCAATACTGCAAAATCTGACAAAATCTAATTACCCTATATAGAATCCAATCATATTTTAAAATTAGATATAATGTTACATGATTAGAGAAATTCAAAATAGTATTACAAGCTAGCTAAAGCAGCCACAGCTAAATTGGCTTAGCTAACTAAGCCAGCTAATGCATAATCAGCTGGCTAATATAGATTAAGATTACATAATTACTATAATATAATTTAGGCCAGAGTATTTAATACCAGGCTGTATTAAATAATATTAAAGTAATTACATGTAATTTTATATAAGTTTTAAAAAATTAAATTTTTATCACAATATATAAGGCTATACAAATTTAATTACTTGGTTTTTATAACAAGTATCTTTTTAACTGACCCAGCCGGCTGGCTTTTTTTTTTAAATTTCAAATATAAAATTTTATGAAGTTTTATATATGATTTTCTTAAAATCCACCTGGTTATTAAAACATATTAAAAAAATTTTTGAGGTTTCCAAATTTCGACCCGGCCGGGTTATAAAAACCAATTGATTAATTTTTTGTAGCCTAAAGTAAGAGTCACAAAAATTCAGTTATTTGAATATACTGTTATAGAATAGTTTGTTAATTTTGGTAGAAATTAGTTAAAAAATTAGATTAATTAGGAAATTCTGTAATAACTGTATTTAGTAATAGTGATATACAAAATTGATGCATAGTAACGCTTAATGACGCTTAGTGACGCTTAATAACGCTTAGTGACGCTTAATGACGCTTAGCAACGCTTAACAACGCTTAGTGACGTTTAATGACGCTTAGTGATGCTTAGCTCAATAGATATATAAAACACTTTATTTCCCTTAGTTTTAGATAGATCCAGACATTGTATTTTATCTTTACCTTTATATTTATTATCCTCCTCTCTTATTATTAATAAACTCTTGGGATTTCTAAGGAACAGACATTGGAATAGCCCTCTTGTTAAATTAATAAACTGTCTATTATCTCTTGTTGTATTCTTATCGAACTGCTTTAGAGAAGTGTATAGTTTCTTACAGACATAAAAGAAACTATACTTTCCTCTTGCACACCGCTTCACGCCCAAAGTAAGTGATCTTAGGAGCCGTGTGATTGTTACTTTATCGGAATTAAAGAAGGCTTCCGGTACTGTAACAATACAATCTAAATTGAATTACTGAAAATTTGATCTAAAAACTAAATATCATGTGTTCAAATTATTTAACAAATTTTATTTAAAATTACACAAAGTTATATAAAATTATATCTCTATATAATGTTGCAAAAAAAAAATTAAATAAACTTTTGATAATTTTTAAATACAATTTTATTTTCAAAATTTTTTAGTCCAAGTAGTTAGCAGATTCATTAGCAAAATTATTAGCTAGGCACTTTTCATTTAAATGAATAGTTAGAGTAGTAACATATATTACGTAATTTATTTTACTATCATCAGCGAATTATATAAATGTAATCTTACATAAGTTATTACGGCCCGAAAACTTGCGCAGGAATTACGAATCGACGCGAATATTTCGCAATTTTCAATTACGGAATATTACGAAATACATAAGAGAGGCATGCCTAATTTGGTGCAGTGCCTAATTTGACGCATGACAATATCTTGAGAACTATCGATCAGAATCATAAGATTCTGGTACCATTTGATTTGTCTCATCAAGACGAATCGAACGGTACCAAAATCATGCGATTCTGATCGATAGTTCTCAAGATATTCCATCTGACTAAAATAGCCCAAGGTTGATATACCTAGTTTGACGCAAGTAAACATTTACGATAAATATCATGTGATATATCAATCAGAATCGCAAGATTTTGGTACCATTCGATTTATCTCATCAAGTCGAATTAAATAGTACCAAAATTTTGCAATTCTGATTGATACATCCCATGATATTTGTCATAAACGTTATATCTGCGTCAATATATTTTTTAGACAACCTTTAATAAGTGATATCTCATGATTTAGTGATTAGAATTGGATGATTTTGGTACCATTTGATTCGTCTCGATGAGATGAATCGAATGATACTAAAATTATCCGGCTCTGATCAATATATCATGTGATATTTATTGAAAATGTTAGCTGCGTCAAAATAGGCATGCCTTCCTTATCTGTTATGTAAAAAATTACGCAATATTACATCACAATAATTCGAAATAAATCGCAACAATGCGCATATCAATAAACTAATGCGTGCAGGAGGTAATATTTTGATATTTTCGCATTGTTTCGCAATATTTTGGATCTTTTTGCATTGTTTCGCAATATTTGGCAAATTTTCGCAAATTTTTAAAAATTTTTAAAAAATAAACAAATAATATACATATTCACATAATCATGCTTTTTTACAGGTTTTCGCTTTATTTCGCAAGGTTTCGCAATTTACTATAAAATTTTACATTTTTTTATTTATTATTATTTTTTTATTTATTATTATTATATATTATACATATTATATTATATTATATTTTAATAATTATTATACATTCTTTACAGTATTATTTTTACATTATTACATATTATTTTAAATACTTTTGCACTTCGTCACATCTAATTCTATTACTATATACAAAAACTATCCTAAACACTTATTTTCGCTCACCCCACAGTTAGTTATAAAAAAATAAACTATTATATTTTTAATATTC
>QKWP01000921.1:25436-84644 GCA_003550325.1 Gigaspora rosea | reverse complement strand
TTTTTTTTTTTTTTTTTCTTTTTTGCCTGGCGAATTTTTGTAATTGTTAAAGATCTTTTAATCATTATATATCGTTTAATATAAACAAAAAATCTAATCTGATCTTTTTGTAGTACAGAATTTGAACATTATTCGAACTATTTCGAACTACAGATTTATTGATCCAGCTTGGTTTCCTAGTCCGAAAATATTTTGAAAGGGGTTCGAAATATTTCGTAATATATTTCGAAATATTTCGAAATTATTTTCATAATATTTCGAAAATTTGATATTTCGAAATATTTCAAAATATATTACGTAATATTTTGCTTATATTACGGTTCGTAAGACCTTACGTAAGATTACGCTATTATAAATTTGCTGATGATACCCCTACTCTCCTCCCCTTACATAAGAGCAATTTGATTGGCTATTATGAACTTCTATATTTATATAAGATATTAGAGATATTCTCTTTCTCCTAAAATATTATATAATATCTGTCATTACTTTTATGACTTTATTAGTAAAATTTTTAGTGATTTGGTTAAAATTAAATCATTTTTGGCTTTGCCAACCAGAATTCCAATACATTCCAACCAGAAATTTTAAAATCTTCTTGTATGAGTTTAAATTATAAGTTATTCGTAATGCTAGCCAAAATTCAAAATTTTTCAAAATTTTGTCAACATCCAATTAGTTATAGTTTTAGTGTGTAGATTAATATATTAAAATGCATATAGCTTCTGATTAGAAATCAGTCAAAGTTAGTTATCGGTCAGTCATAATTGGTTAATTACTTATAACTGGTTGAACATAGTTAGTTATATATCAGCAAAAAAAAATATGTAAATCTCTATAAGATTTACGCGAAAGTAAACTTACAAAAAACTTATGATTAGTTCGAAGTATTATGTAGGAATAATAATTACAAAAGATTATACTATAGTAACTTCAAAGTATTACAAAAGTGTAATAATTACGAACATTTACGGCATATATTATCAAAAAAAATGGATGTAAACCTCCATAAATAATTATGCAGTGTAAATCTCTGAAAAAATTGCAATACATATTCATGCTATTATAGCACAAATATTTTATATAAATTTTATTATTAATCGAAGGTATGTACTGTACATACCAAAAATAATTATATTTTATTAATTATTAATTAATTTATTACACATACAATAACTTAACCTCTAATCTACTACTAAACATCCTATAACTCTAATTTACAAGAAACAAACCTCTAATACTGCAAAACACAAAGAGACCAGTATAACAATAGCAATTTCAAGGTGACAATAGCACCAAATAGCGGTTCCAAGACATCAAAGGCATCTAATTAGTGGCTTTAGGATGACATTACACCAGCGAAAACACCAACTATGCAACACCAGTAAGACAGATATGACTTAATCGCCAAGCCAAAACCACAAGTGATACGAAGAGACCCACCAAATAATGACTATGACACCACCAATGCAATTAAACAATAGTAATACAACAACGACACCTGGGAAAAAATATTAGTCAACTAAAAAAAAAAATACAAAACAAACTAAACGATTCAATGAAGCCAATTACAACTAATGGCGAAATCACAAAAGTTGCCAAACAAAACTACAAGCGACAGTACGACGACAACATCTACCTAGAAACACCATTTAATGTATTGAATAATGAAAACACATCTGCAAGAAAATGTTACTATAACCGTAGTAGCACCGATGTTGAGCTGACGTAAAGAAGCCACATAAAATAGTTTATGTAAAAGACACATATATAAGCGTCGAAAGAGAAATGCAAGAATAAGTTAGTACATAAATTAAGAAAGAAAAAAAACAAATACATTACTTATCTTTTTTAACCCAGTAATGATCACTGCGTAAGTATTAAGTGATGAGGAAAAAATGTAAGTGCCACACTATACAACACCAAAAAAAAAACCAAATTACTTATCTTTTTAACCTGGTGTAAATATTATAAAATAAATAAAAAAAAATATTAATATGAAATTAAAAAAAAAAGATTTCAGACCATACAAAAAAAATTAATTGGTTCTTGTAATATATTAAAGCTAAAAAGCACACAGGACCCGGATGTTTTTGTACAAATATAAAAAATGTAATATAAAATATCAATGATCAAAAAATAGTAATACTAGTTAAATAATAACAGATAGGCAATGTACATATATACATATGCATGTTTTATGTATAACAATAATATAAAGCTGTATACAAAACAGGCTACTATCTTGTCTCAGGTTTCTGTGTTAAATTTTTTTTTTTAATTTCCTGAGGGTATTTATACCCGGGGTCGCTTGTTGGCGAACTATTTTATTTTTCATTTTATATTGGTCTTAAGACCCATAGGGCCCCTACATTTTTTTGTTACATTGTTTATTTCCTAATGTTATACTAACAATCTATAGATCGTTTATTCCTTCCTAATTCTATACTCGGTCTTGTCCTGTTATTACCATGCCCGTCCGGGTAAGCCACTTCGACTTTTCTGAAAATTTTCACCCCTGGCAACGAAGGTTACTCTGATTTCCTTCCAAATCGAGCGGGGAACAATCTTCCATTTCGGGTAACGGCAGGTCTTCCTAAGCCCAGATCCTGCGATCCCTTTCTATTATTAGGTTGGTACAACTTTCTATTTTCTATTCAACCGGAATTCCACCAGGACCCCGAAGAATATATGTAATACTGAGATCTGGCTTTGTATAGACTTATATATAATTTTTCCATATGTCATATGTTTAAATTTGTATAACCAACTAGTAATTTTTTGAAAAGTTAGATGTTTATTTGTATAACAAAGATGATCTTTATAACAAGTACGATCTTTTTTTGTATAACAATACTATATATACATTGGGAAAATTTTTAAGTAGATATAAATCGATATATACTGTATGTTGCAGCTAGGTTTGGGTCAAAATCCCGACAAACAAAATCCCGACAGGTCATAATCCCGACAAAAAAATCCTGACAATCAAAAATCCTGACAATCAAAAAATGTTTTCCTTGAGCAACTTTACTAATAAAATTAACTAAACCAAACCCTAGCCCAGGCGCTCACCCTAACCCTACCTAAGCACTCACCTAACCCTAACCCTAACTTAAATAAATTTATGATTTTTTTGGTGTCGGGATTGTCGGGATTCTTATTGTCAGGATTTTTTTGTCGGGATTATGACCTGTCGGGATTCTGTTTGTCGGGATTTTGACCCGCTCCCGTTGCAGCTACCTTTTTTTGCCGATTTTTAACAAAAAAAACCGTGGATAACTTATTTACTATTTTAAGTAATTTAAAGCACAATAAAGAGGTAGCTTATTTTTGAATACAAAACTTTAATAAGTAAAATAAATAAATAAATATGCTATAGACAATAAATAAATATGCTGTAGACGATAAATAAATATGTTATAAACAATAAATAAATATGCAGAAAAAAATCGGAAGTAACTTATAAAGCGATTTTTGGTCAATCGATTATAGTCGCTACATAGTAAATTCTAAATTTTACTAAGCAAATCGATCAAAGTCGCATAAGTAACCTTGTTCAGCAGATCAAAATACGCGTACTCTGAAAATTTCATACAAATCGGAGAACTTTCTATTATTTGACTTTTAATTTTTACGTTCAACGGATTTTTTTTTATAAAAAAAAAACCGTTGAACGTAAAAATTAAAAGTCAAATAATAAAAAGTTCTCCGATTTTTATGAAATTTTTAGAATACACGTATTTTGATCTGCTGAACAAGGTTATTTATGCGACTTTGATCGATTTGCTTAGTAAAATTTAGACTTTACTATATAGCGATTATAATCGATCGTTTTATAAGTTACCCCCGATTTTTTTCTGCATGTTTATTTATTGTTTATAACATATTTATTTATTGCCTACAGTATATTTATTTATTGTCTACAGCATATTTATTTATCTATTTTACTTTTTAGAGTTTGTGTTCGAAAATAAGCTACCTCTTTGTTGTGCTTTAAATTACTTAAAATAGTAAGTAACCCGAAAATAAGCTACCCACGGTTTTTTTTTATTAAAAATCGGCAAAAAAAGTTTGCTTATTTTCGGCAATATACGGTACCAGTGTTGATATTGAGGAGGCTGCTAACATTGATGATGTTGGTGGTATTTTTGATATTAAAGCTTCTGCTGCTGTTATTGCTTCCATTGATAATAATGGTTCATTTGTAGCTATTGTTGTTTCTGATGTTAAAGGTGTTTTTAATAATGTAGGTGTTGCCAGTTTTGATGATATGGGTGTTGCCAGTTTTGATAATGTGGGTGTTGCTGATTTCGATGATATGGGTGTTGGTGCTTTTGAGTGTGTTACTAATTTGGATGCTGCTAATTTTGGTGTTGGTGCTTTTGAGAACATTGCTGATCTTCTAGGTTTTTTTTTTTTATATAATACAACTTTATCATTATCACCCACTCTTTCCCTTTGTACACCTGTTTCACTTGCTTGTTCTTCAGTTTCTGCCTTAGCCATATGATTTCTCTTTCGTTTCTTGTTCTTATTCCACCTTTCTTTTTTTTTTTTTTGTGAATCTTCTTGCCCACTTAAAATTGTTTGGGATTGAAGTCAGTTCTGGGATATTATATAGTTCTTGGGCTTCAGTAGATAATGCCCAACTTGGACAATCTGGTGATAGTACATCTTTCCTATCAATTTTCTCACCATAATGACATGGAATCATTATATTGTTCTTAGGCTGCAGCTGTTTCACAACTGGATCGATCCTTTTATGAAATAACCACTTCAACTAAATAATATATATTAAATATATTAGGACTAGTGATCCTGGCCGGAATTAAAAAAATCAGCTAATCCGATTTTTCAACCCGGTCAGTCGATTTTTTCTAAAATAAGTTAGCTGATTTTATAAGTAAAAAAATTTTTTCTCAAAACTATATTTTATTATCTAATAAATTTTTAAATTACATAATTATTTATTAGAAATTTTTTAATTTACACTTAGTGTATATATACACCATTTATTTTTTACTGTACTAATTTTTTTATAAATTATAGATCACGTTGTTTACTTGTATAGTTGCTAATATCGTTTTATATCAGTGTTGTTGCTTGTTGGTGTTTGTTTTCACTTTTATTGTTTGTTTTCTTATTTACTAACTAATTTTCTTTCGTAGCAATATATATCAATCGTGTAATTTCTAATTCGCAGGTGCTGTTCTTTGCTAGTATTTTGTTTCTATTTAATATGTTAAGCATTGTTGTTTATTGGATTTTTTTTCTTTTACTGACCAGTTTTTTTTATAGTATTGTACGTTGGACACAGTATTGTTTATTGATTTGTTTTGTTTATGCATTGTGTATATTGGGTTTTCATCATTGTTGGTGTAATTGCTAAATTGTCTTCATATGTAGTATCATTAGTTAGTTTTTTTATTTACTACACAGTTTTTTTTTTGTAGTATTGTATATTGTGTTGTCGTCGAATTGTCGTTTGTTGGTGTAATTGCTAATGAGCATTTTGTGGCCATTTTATGGGTCTTATTACTTGTTGGCGTTTTGCTACCATTTTCTGGAATCATATACCTTGGTGATTTTGACTGTGTTGTTGCTGACTCGTTTAATTGCTAATAGACATTTTGCAACTATTTTATGGGTCTCATAACTTGTTGGTGTTTTGCTACCATTTTCTGAAATTGTATACTGTGGTAATTGTGACTAAGTTAATACTCGACTGAAGTTGCAACTTTATTTGACTAAAGTTGCACTTGACCGAAATTAGTCTATGAAATTAGAACATCTTGTACATATTAGTTAGCAATTTTAGGTAGGTACACCTTTAGTCAACTAAAGTTGCAACTTTAGTTGGATGTCAACATTAGTCATGATGAATCATTTTGGTTGTTATATCTCATTTTGTTGTTATGGTTTTTGATACATTGCTGTAGAATCATCATTGAAAGTATCAAATAGTGGAGCTGATGATTTAGATATATTATAGTATACAATATATAGTAAATGGAATTAGTGAATTATAGTAGATAAAGTATGTATATAAGGACTAAGAATTTACCTTGTGTATATAGTTCGAAAGGGCTTCTTATTCTTCTAGTTCCTCCTGATAAGTAACTTTATAGTCTTGTGACTCCAAATTAGAGCTTCTGTGCAGGGCCAGTGTTTTTTGCATTGCATGGAATGCCACAGAAATCACGGAATAGGGTCACAAATGCAGAAAGTATCAAAGATACCGCAGAATTATCGCAAAAAGTGAGGTAATGAGGAGGTAATAATAAAAAATTTTTTTTTTAAAATACAATTTATACATATGTACGCGTATGTATATGTATTTTACCTGTTATCTATTATTAACCTAAAAAGTCAGGTAATGGTGTTCACAAATGTAAGGCTAAAGTAATAAAATGCCTTGTAAAAATAATTCAGGTTTCGTTATCTTTGTATACTTGTTACTATCATCTTGTCAATCGTATATTAAAATAAAGTTAGTTCTTGGATAATTTAAATTTATATAAATTATCTTTGAATTCTATGATAAAGTTGTTATACGCACATAATGAATAAAAAAAGCAAATTTTCAAAGATTATGGTCATACTAGGGTGAGGAAAATCCTGATGAATAATAAAATAATATCGCAGAATTGATAAAGTTACCACGGAAATCGTGCAGAATTTACAAAATTGACTTGCAGAATTGATAAAGTTATCACAGAAATTTTGCAGAATTTACAAAATTGACTTGCAGAATATATAAATTAGCACGAACAGAATTGACCCAATAGCGCCACAGAAAATCACTGGCCCTGCTTCTGTGATATAATATAGAGATTTAATCCAACACTCTAATTACTCGATTGTAGCCTGCTATCATTAGTGTTTAGGTTAGATAGTAGCATAATGTATTGTTTTATATCTGTATCACTCTTATTTTGTAATTCTGAAGCAGTCAAGACCTTACAATATACATATGTATGTCCTGGTCCTGTCCTGGTTATTATTATTAATGCTGACTAACTTATTTATTGTAAAACAAACATATAGTTATTAATTACTGTATATTTCCAAAAATAAGCAATCTTTTTTTGGCGATTTTAAGCCCAAAAAATCAGGGTAGCTTATTTTCAGGTTATACAGGTTTTCAAAAATTTATACCTGATAGTAGCAGTTGCTTATTATCAGGTATTATCTTTTTAAAAAAATTTTTTATACATTTAAACTTGCGCGAACAGGTTTTGCATGTATATAGTAGCAAGTATATTATTAAACATAGTGTCTATGCCATATTTGGCACTATGTTTAATAACGCACATGCTAGCACTTGTATACATTACTATATTATTAATTTTTTTTAACAGTTTTTTTATTGTTTTAATAGGTTTTTTTTTATTTTTTTTTAAATTTTAAAATTTTATTTTTTTCTATAATTTTTTATTATTTTTTTTATGTTTTTTTTTAATATTTTTTTTTTTAAATTTTTTTATTATTTATTTTTTTCAATTTATTTATTTATTTATTTAATTTTTATTTTTTTTAAAATTTTTAATTTTTTTTAATTTTATTTTTATTCGATTTTTTTTTGGATTTTTTTTTTAGGTTTTATAAATTATTGCTATGGCAATCATCGGCTGCCCTTTATATCATGTGATAAAACTTGTTACAAATACAGAAAATAATGAAAAGTATATTGCGTATATATGTTACTAATCAAATTAGTTTTTAGATCAAGTTAAACTTGATCAGGCATCAACACAATTTAGGCTTACCCTAACTCTAAAATGCTATTAGGCATCAATTCGATCCGGTCAAACGCCTGATTTCTGTACTGTTGCTGATAATAAGTTTAATGTGACCTAAACACCAATTTGACCTGTAACATATATATATGTTACGCACACATGACGACAAATATAAGTTATCTTTTAAAGATCATCTAAAGCCAGATATAAAATACCATATAGCTTTAGATAATCATTTTTAGAAGTAACTGTTCAAATCGTAGTATAGCATTATTATTAACTAAATACTTCAATAATATTACATATTATATGCCCATAATATATACTGTGTACGCATTAGTAAACAATGCTGCAATTTAAAGCAATAAATTTTCATAAAGCGCATAACAAAGCAGATTACAAACATGCATAATACAAACAATTAGATTTTCCAAATACTATTGCTAGCTTATATATACATTTGACAATGTCCAAAGCTTATATAAGCTATATTTTACCCTTCATAAATCTTTTCTTATCAAATTGCATTTGGAGAATCGACTATATATTATAAAGTATTAAGCACTACAATTTTTTTGATAATAACCATAATTACTGCATTTTTTACAACGCCGTTTTTGTTTTTCCTTATTTTGATTCGTTTTATGAGACGCTTTAAATTGTTTTGTTCCAGCTGGCCTTTCTCTGCCTCGCTTTCTTTTTGGATTTTGTAGTTGAAATGCATTAGCATCTAGGTTTTCTTTATCGCTTAAACTTTCCTTATCACTTAAGTTTTCCTTATCACTTAGATTTTCTTGATCACTTATGTCTTCTCTATCACTTGCAAAGTCATTAGCCTGACTATCGTTGCTAGATAATTCATTATCATTCTCAGCAAATTTTTATAATACCTCAATTAAACACCTTGATTTTGCTTTAGTCTGTAAAGCTTTTTTTAAAGCCATTTTATAAACTCCATGAAGTGTGCCATATATTGCCCTTTGTTTAAGAATATTACTACGCTTCTCAACAAAATCGATCTTTTTTTTATCAATAGCACATAAATACGTGAGTGGTCTATTGTTCTCTTAGAGAATATTAGATTTTTCATTTAAATATTTATTAGCAATAATAAATGGTTCAGATAATGCAACTTTATCTTTTAGATATCAGTGAGATGAGATCATTCTAACATGAAATTTGGTCCCACTATTGTTTAACATAACTTGGAAGTAGTATCGACAGATGATACCTTGTTGAACAATTGTGAGACATGAACAAAGATAGCTATCATTTTTTAATATAACAATGTAATGTTTTGCACTTAAAGAATTTCCAATATTGATCTCCCATATTCACTAATATTGTCCTCTTTAGCAACTTCTAACAATTGTTGTATAGTAGCCTTATGATTATTAGCATAATCATCTTTGGCATCCGATACAGTAATTTCAATTTTATTATCAAATAAAACAATGTCTTGAGTAAGTAAAGAAGCATTATAATAAAGAGATTGATTAATCTCATTACGCTGCATCTTTAAAATTGTCAGCATTAAAAATTTTTGACAACACCTGTCAACTTCTGTGAATAGAAAATTTGCTTGTTCAATATTTTTGATTGTTGGTATACTGTTGGTATTGCAAGTTTCCAATATTGGTGTTTATTTTGTTTATCTTGTTGATCAAGTAGCTTATGTATTTTATTCATAAGTTTACCAAGTGAAATGTTAGAATTATATAATAGTCTTTTAAAACATGCATTCATGCCTTCAACTCTCGATGTAGCAATCATATCTTCAGTGAATTTAAAACAAATATACGAATAAGCCCAATATTCTTTTGTTTTATACAGACCATTTAAATAAGATTTACTTTTTGGATAATCATTGATTAACTTAGTAAATCGTTCATCAAATGTAACCTGAACTAAGCTATTTCTGCATTTATAAAAGTCTTTAAAGAAATCATTATATTGGTTTCCGATTAAGCTTTGAAGGTTCTTATGAAGATTTTGTGAAATATGGAACGCACAATGTATTGGGTAGGTTGTTGTGAATACTTCTTTTACTGCAGCATCATTAGCAGGATCTGAATTAGTTTTATAATTACTGTTGGTTGTATTTTAGTAGCATTAAGTATCTGCTTAAAAAACCAAACATGGGACCGTTGACTTTCATATCCAATTAATTCTTGGCCAAGAAGAATATTTTGTCTATCCCGGTCAAATCCTACAAAGAGCGATAAGGGCATTCCATATCTATTCGTTTTATGCGTATCATTATTGATAATACAATCACTATATTGTATCCAGCTTTCGACTTGGCTTGGTGTTATTTACATTAAGTGAGTAAGTATGTTATAGTATCTTCATTCCAATCTCTTGCAATACCTACCTTGGGTCTTTTTCTTTTTGAGCATCAAGCCAATTAGATGTTTGCGTAGCATTATTCAAGAGTGACTTAGCACTAGGTCGAAATTTGCTAATAGTGTTATATAGATTTTTACTATAAATAGGCTTAGAAGGATATTTACCTTCCAAATATCGACTTTGTATTGTTGCACCTATTCTACAGTGTTTTGTTAAAAACTCTATATCATCTACCATTTCCTTACTAAACTTTTTCTCCTGTTCAAATGTGATAATATCAACATTTAGCTCATGATTGTGTTCATCAACGAGCGTATTGATAAAAATAGCAGAATCTGGATTTCTCGATTTGGGACAAGAGGCATTTACGTGCCATGAGCATAAAATTTTTTTAGTGCCTGTTTCTTTATTAGAGTTGGATTCATAGCGCCGACCATGCTCACAAACGTAGGTTCTTCTTCTAATAATATCATTTTCACGACTAACACATTTCTTGATTATATTAAATTCTTTACTCCTACTCTATTCATAATAAATAAATCACACGATGCCCAACTTGGTAGTTTTTTTCTAACAAATAATTTTGACGTGTCATTTTTAGCGTTGCCGGCAATTAAAGTTATTTGAGAACTGGTATCCATGTTTTCTGCAATAATATCAGCAAAGTGATCTGTGCTTTCCATATTTTCAGCATTATCTGTGTGGCTATTGGAAACACCAATAATCTTTATACTTTCAGTATCACTCATATTGCAGGTATGAGTTTTATCGTCTAATTTGTTATCCATTTATTAGCTTTACTGAATTATATTTGCATGACCAAATGTGACCAAACATGACCAAATGTGACCATACATACCTTTCATTCTTATATCCTTTAAGACTCTTTCAAAAAAGTTTTGAATGTTTAGTCGAATAGCCGTCGAATAGTAATATGTTGCTTTTTATATTTCAAATTATGCTTCTATAATACACCGTTTAATAAAATTAGAAAGCGTAACCAAACGTGACCAAATGTGACCAAACATACCTCTCATTCTTATATCCTTTAAGACACTTTCAAAAAAGTTTTGAATGTTTAGTCAAATAGCCGTCGAATAGTAATGTGTTGCTTTTTATACTTCAAATTATGCTTCTATAATACACCGTTTAATAAAATTAGAAAGCTAAAAGAGTTTGAATCATTTTATGATCACTTTATTATATACGGTCATAGGTCCTGTGTCATTAACCTGTGCACCATAAATTAAATTCAATCTCCGATCAACTACTTCATTGTTTGTATATCATTGTATTACCACAACAAGAGTGCGTTGTAGCGCGTATGCAACAATCGCATATGTGGTAAAATATAAAATTCTATTTTTTTTAAATGGTTCTTATTTTAATTTATTTATTTATGCTTTTTTTTTTATTTTAAACTTTTAATTTTTTTTTGGATTAATTGATTTGTAACCGTAGGTTACAGAATAAATTTATAACCATAAATACTAAGAATAGGTGTAACGTGACTATCAAACCAAACTTTCTATAAAAATAAACCTGTGCGATTAAGGTTAGGGTTAGAGTGAGGCTTGGTGTAAGGCTTTGGATTGGAGAGGGCTTTAGTTATATTAAAATTTGGCAAGAAATTTTTTTTGTTAGAAACCAAAAGGTAGTTTCATATATGAAATTTTGATTTAGAAGCAATTTTTGGCAAAACGAACGTTTGTTTTGACTTTTCAAATATGTAACATTATACCTGATCTTAGAATTTGATTGGCATGTTGGGATAGGTTACAGTAATCACAGTTACAAATTAATTAATCCTTTTTTTTATATATTTATTATTTTTTTTAATGGTTCTTTTTTTTAATTAATTTAATTTAATTATTTTATTTTAACTTATTTTTTTTTTATTAAAGTAAATTTATTCATTGCCCCATGCGATGCGCCTTATATGTCGCTCTCCAAATCAAATTTCAAGATCAGGTATAATGCTATATAATCAAAAAATTCAAAACAAACGTTTGTTTTGTCAAAAATCATCTATAACTCAAAATTGAGTATATGAAACTACTCTTAGGATACTAACAAAAAAATTCCTTGCAAAATTTTATAATAAAAACCCCTTTTCGCCCATACACACAATCTATACCTCACCCTAACTCTATCTAATAAAAAAAAAAGGTTATTTTAATTGTTTTGATTTTACATTACACCTGATTTTATGATCTGCAGCAAGTGCGACAACATTGCACATGCAATGTATAAATTATTTCTTTTTAAATTATTATTTTTATTTAAATATAAATATTTATTTGTTTTTTATTATTTATTTTATTTTTTTAGTATTTTTTTTTGGGAAATTATAAACATCTCCTGTGAGAGATATTTCTCCTGGGAGATATATCTCCTACCAGACGTACTGATGCCAAATCAGGGGTCAGATCATCTCCTCTCCGGTGAACATATAGTAAATAAGTAGGTTTTTTTTTCTGTATTGTTTTTTTTTGCTAACACCTTTTTTCTTGTTAGTGGAGCTGCCGTAGGTTTCATTATTTTTTGGCGCCATTGTTTGGTGATTCCAAATCGGCTAAGAAGGATTTGGCTCTATATATTCAGCAGAGTTTTTTTTTTGGTCTGCTTTTTCTGTTCTTGCTTTGTTGTAGGTTTTTTTCGTTGTTTTTTTTTTCTGACTAATGCTTTTTTTCTTGTAGTAATTGGAACCACCATAGATGTTGTTATTTTTTAGCGTCATCATTTGTGGTGATTCCAAGGAGAATTTGGCTTTGTATATTCAGCAACCTGGTTAGATAATATACGAAAAGTTGAAACAATTAAGGACAGTGATAGCGATATTATAGAAATTCTGGGTTTTTGTCATTTTAGCATTGGTGGTTTGTTTTTTTTTTCTCTTTTATTTTATATATGTAGTGATTTCGGGCTTTGTCGTTTAGGTGCTATGTTGGTGATTTCAACTTTTGCCATTTCAGTTGTTTTGGATTTGTGATTTTGGCATGGCAAGTCTTGTTTGTGTTTTCTTGTGGATATGTTTTTTTTTCTTCGACCAATCTATTTCACTTTAGAGCCGTTTTTTGTAGTAACTTCAGGCTTTGTCGTTATTGGTGTTCTTGGACTTCACCATTTCGTTGACGTCATTTATAAGGTTTTGTTGGTGATTTTAGGCTCTTTGTAGTCTTGCTGGTGTTTTACTTTTAGTAATTTTTTTCCTTTTTTTTCAGATTATTTTTTCCCTAGAATAATAGGTTTGGGCTTCGTCATTTTAGTACTTTGTTGGTGATTTCAACTTCGCTGTTTTGGTTGTTTTGAGGTTGTGATTTCATGGTAAGTCTTGTTTGTATTTTTGTGTAGATACGTTTTTTTTTTCGTGACTAATTTTTTTTATCGTCATTGGTGGTAATTTTTAGTCTTCGTTGTCATTTGTGTTCTTGGACTTATCTGTTATGTTGATATCATTTGTGGCTCTTTGACATTTTTATTGGTAAGTAAATCTTGTTGGCTTGTTTGTGTTTTTGCTTTCAGTAGAATTTTTTTTCTTTTTTTTCTTTCTTGTGGCTTATTTTTTTTTTCTAGAATAATAGGCGTCATTGTCTTTGGAGCCTTCATGGGTATGCTTTTGTCGGGTCTTCTCCTTAAAAGTAGGATGGAGACTTGTAATGGTTCTGACATGCAAGTCGATTTTCAATAGTATCGCGAAATACTTTAGTTTTGAGTTTTTTTTTCTTTTCTTAGCTTGTGTGAAGATTTTAGTTTTTTTTCCTATGATGTTATAATATTGTAATTGTTCATCTGTGTTTAAATAAAATAAATATTTTAATAAAGTATGTCATATGGGATCTGAACCGAATTTTATGGGATCGCACAGATACTAATACATATAATAAAAAAAAACAAGTTTGAAAAGTTATCTGGGCAAATAAATTTTGCCCGAAGTTGATTGGTGAAATAAAGGTCTGAGTAGTACAAATGTGCAGTACCTCAGAATGGGGGTCATATAATATTTGCGGTGTTTGATTGGTTAGGATATATATCTTTCACAGGAGATATATCTTTTGTAGAAGATGCCTAAAAGCCCTCTTCTTTAAATTTGTTATTTTTTTAATTTAAACCCATAATACTCTAAACTTTCAAATACTATTTCTGTGTACAGATTGAGTTAGCCAGAGTTTTTTGCTTGTGTCCTAGTACATAATACAATGATCTCTTGTAACAAGCCACTTTAAAAAGATTCAAACTCGGATCTCACACTATGCTCTAATCCCATATTTATTAAACTACTAATTCTTTTTCTATTTTAGGCTCGTTTGGTTTGGCCAAAGTTTGTTATACCATACTAAACTTAAAGCATAAAGAATTTGTGGTTCTCTTAGTAATTTTTATATATTGCATTATAATATCAATGTATTCTGTAGGATTTAAATAATGAATACTATTTTCATTCATTTTATAGAAAAATTTGAAGATTTAGTTTGTATAGATGGGCAATACTTAAGGTAAAATTCATGATTACCTAATTAATTAATTTTTTATAAATAGTTCTTATGTTTATTATTTACTTTTTTTTTCTCTATAAGGCTTATTGCAAATTTAATTGAACTTATTTTAATGATGATTCACTTTTGTTACTGGTCCTACAAATATATCAAATTAATGTATTAGAGAGCTTCCAGAAATCAACTGATTTCTGGGTAGATAGGTGGGTCAGCTAAAGTATCAGGTATAATTCCGGTCAAAATTTTATAATTCCAGCCAAAATTGCAAAATTATTTTTGACCAAAATTATAGATTTATTAATAATATTTGTTAATTAATAACTTTTGAACTGCTGGACCAAATTTGATGATTCCACTACCAAAATGATTCTCTCAATGAGAGGATTTTAGCAAGCCCAAAATTGTTAAAATCCAATTACAGGATCCTGTAGTCAGAATAGATTTGTGTTACTATAAAAGTTCTATAAATTATTAAATAATTATAACACATTTATAGCAACACAAATTTATTTCAATTTTGGCATTAAAATCAGCGAAATTGGCCCAGTAGATCAGAAGTTATTAACAATTAAAAATTAATTTTTAATTGTTAATAACTTCTGATTTACTGGGCCAATTTTGCTGATTTTACTACCAAAATGATTCTCTCAATGAGTTAATTCTAACTTAGAATTATCTCATTGAGAGTAGTGTTCCTCATATGTGAACCGAAAACCCGAGCCTAACCCGGACCTGGCCTTGCAGGTCATGTCTGAACCATGATTTTTTGAACCCGACCAGGTCGGGTTATAAGAGAGACCCAGACTGATAGTATCTGGACCAACCCAGTTTATAAAATAATTTTTTTTCTTTATAACGATTTGAACGTTAACGGTAAAATTGCATTAAGCAAAATTTTTTACAGAATATATGTACAAGGAAAAGTTTTTATAGCACAAATTACACGTTGATTAGTTCATCGATTTTTTTTTTCAAAATATTAGAGTTAAAAAATTAAAAAAACGAATTAATTGTTTTTGTACATATATATAATGCTTGACAACCTGTTAGAATTTCATGTCATGGTGTATGTACTACAGACCAAAGAAGAATACGTAAAATTGTTTTTTTATTATTATTATTATTATTTAGCAAAAACCCGAGTTTGGCTTTTGTTGGTTATAAATTATTTGCAAGAGGGCTTTATTCTATTCAGGTTCTTATGTCACGAGTTCTTTAGTGATGCAAGTCATTAATTAACTCGTGACAGGGAGTGCATTTTGCTTAGTTTAAAATGCTTTATTTTCACGCGAGTAAGGTATACTTATACCGGTTCCGGTTCGGGTTGGGTATCAAATATTTGGGTACGGGTTTATACTTGGACCCGGACCAGTTTTCTGGTTTGACTTTGGGTTTTTGCTAAAACCTAGCCTGACCTGGCCCATGAGAAATACTAATTCTAACAAGCCCAAAATCGTTAAAATCCAATCATAGGATCCTAAGATCAAAATAAATTTGTGTTACTATAAATGTGTTATAATTATTTAATAAATTATAGTAACACAAATCTATTCTGATCACAGGATCCTGTAATTGTATTTTAACGGTTTTGGGCTTGTTAGAATCCTCTTATTGAGAGGATCATTTTGGTTGTAAAATCATCGAAATTGGCCCAGTAGATTAGAAGTTATTAACAATTAAAAATTAATTTTTAATTATTTATAACTTCTAATCTATTGGGCCAATTTTACTGATTTTACCACCAAAATGATCCTCTCAATAAGAGGATTCTAACAAGCCCAAAATCGGTAAAATCCAATCACAGGTTTCTAAGATCGAAATAAATTTGTGTTACTATAAATGGGTTATAATTATTTAATAATTTATAGAACTTTTATAGTAATACAAATTTATTCTGATTACAGAATCCTGTGATTGTATTTTACCAATTTTGGGCTTGCTAGAATCCTCTCATTGAAAGGATCATTTTGGTAGTTAAATTATCAAATTTGGTCCAGTAGATCAAAAACTATTTACTCTTAAATGTTATATTTAACTTTTAATAATCGTAAAATCTGATTGGCTAATTGGGGTATCAGGTATGAGTGTGTGAGGTGGGCACATAATAAACAAAAACCAGCTGATTTTTGGAAGCTTCCTTATGAAAAATGTACAAAGGTAATTCAATTATTCCTTTGGTTAATAACAATAAAATCTGTTTTAAACTTCAATGTTCAAATAATTAATATTATATTATTTAAAATAATTCTTCTTAATCAAGTTTGCTAAGCTGCATAGTCAAGGAAAGTCCTATTACATCTCAAAAATCAGTTCTATTCTTTCATAACAATGAATTACTTGACGATCTTGAATTTAAATAATAGTATTATTGGTTCAATTTATATTACACTTGTTGTTGTTGTTGACTGACAACATTTACTTTTATAAGCAGTTACAAATTTTATCGATATAGAGCTGGCTTATGTAATGGAACTTAAATAGAAAACAATCATTTATAATTATTGCAAATACTTGAAAGCAATATCTGTTATAAGAGATGTTAAAAAATTAAATATGACAACAAAAATAAAAAATTACCAAAAATGTCACAACAGAAAAACTGGTTGATGCCTTACAAACAACTTGAGAACTCATAAATTCTATATTATTATTGTTTCTTTAAATGATCTTAATATATGGGGTAAGTTAGTAAAAAAGGGACAAATCATTTTTAGTAAATTTTTTTTAATTTTTAAACTAAAATATCTTGACAACTATTTAATCAAATTTGCTAAAAATTTTTTTATTTTAATCTTGAAATTATATAGAATTAAAATAAAAAAATATTAAATTTATTAAGATAGTTGTTAAATATTTAAGCTTAAAATCAAGAAGACTTTTACTTAGAAAAAATTTGTCCTTTTCTACTGACTCACCCCCATATATATAATTCATGTCATTATTTGGGGTGAAGTTAATAGAAATGGGACAAATTTATCTAATAAATTTGTCTCAATTCTATTGACTTCACCTATTTGTTAACTGAACTGCGAAAAGAACTTTCACTTATTGAAAAGTAACACTTAAAAATATTTGCTAAAGCAAATTATTTACAAATCAATATCGTTAGGGCATGCTATTTATTACGTAATTTTTACTATGGATACATGATCAGAGGTAGTGATCATGTCTATATATTATATTAATCGATCAAAATTAGATAAAATGTTTACACTATATATAGACAGAGGTAGCTACTAAGTAGAAAATATTACATAATAAATAGCATGTCCCTTATCAGTTATAACGAATTATTGATATAATAAATAATAATTTTAATATAGTGAAATTAATACAAATAGACCTGCAGGCTGATAGCATAGCGGTTATACTCCCAGGTCACAAATCGAAGATTGCTAGTTCAATTCCTCCTAGAGGTGAAATGTATAAACTAGCTAGTTAGGAAACTGAAACATTGCGAAAAGACAGGGACCCAGGATGTCTACAGACGGGCTTAATTGGGCAGTTGCCATTATCAAATCTGTGGCAATGAAATGAAACAAGTTAGAACCAGATTTGGTTAACTGAAGTCACGAAATATAATGAGAGGCCAGAAGTTTGATTTACAAGATACTTTATGAACTCATAGTGACGCAATCCAAGATGTGATTTGAACCAACAGGTATTTCAAAGTGGAATTCCGGAAGACCCTGCTGGGGAGATAAATAGTCAGTACCCATTAAGCATTTGGGCGATCTATAGGGCTAGCCAGATATAGGCTACGTGAAATTAGCTAATACATATAATTTGTTAATCAATAAATTAATAAAGTATTAAGCACTCGTAAGCAACCGGTACAGAGTTAAAAAAAAAAATAACACAAATTGGTTAATAAAATTCTCGTTGCATAGTGAATTAATTAATAAAATTTTATTAATGCTTGGGTGTCTGACTTGCGTGTATATGCGATTATTAATTTTTAAAATAACTTTAATAAAAAAATATTTATAGATTAAAATGATAGTCAACATATTTTATATTTATTTATGCACTTACTAAGTGCTAAGTCCTGATTTTAGCTTTGGCCCTACAATGCTACACATTAGCCTAGTAGTATAAAATTTTATATAAGCTATAGCATGTTATTTTATTTAAAAAAAAATTCTCATATATATAAACTTGCATATTAAGATTCAAACAGAAAGCTCTATATGCATGCTAGCACTTTTAGAGCCTAGTATTATTAGAAATGTTTTTTAGTACAGCTCTGTACAAATTTTAAAAAAAACAATTTTGCAAATTTGCGATTTTGCTAGCGATTGTTGAAGAAATTTTTTAAATTTTTTGTATTCAGATTTAATTTTCTTTAACAATTAACAATTCAATAATTTGTGCAGATTATAAAAATCGAATAATAGTAAATTAGAGGGCTTTCAGAAATTACATAATTTTTTGTTACTAATAAATTTCAAAATTTTACCTACCAACTCACATCTGATATTCTATTAGAAATATTTTTCATATGCCCAATTTTTGGAATTGATAATAACTTTTGCTATACTGGTTTGTTTTGTATGATTTAATTACCAAAATGCTCATCTCAATAAGATGATTCTAACAAGCCCAAAATTGTTAAAATCTAATTGCAGGATCCCAAAATCATTCAATTTTTGTATAATTTTAATAATGATTTTTTAGAATCACTAAGTAAATTTCTTTAATATTTGATTCACTGACCCATTTTGGATGATTTAACTACCAAAATGTTCATCTTAGTAAGACAATTCTAACAAGTCCAAATCAAAATTGCTAAATTCCAATCACAGGATCCCAAGATCGATAAAGATTTGTATTGTTAATAACAATACAAATCTTTATCAATCTTGGGATCCTGTTATTGGAATTTAGCAATTTTGGGCTTGTTAGAATCATCTTACTGAGCAAACATTTTGGTAGTTAAATTATCCAAAATGGGCCAATAGATCAAAAATTATTTAATATTAAAGAAATTTACTTAGTGATTCTAAAAAATTACTATTAAAATTACACAAAAGTTGAACGATTTTTGGATTTTGTAATTAGATTTTAACAATTGTGGGCTTGTTAGAATCATTTTAGCAAGACAAATATTTTTGGTAGTTAAATTATCTAAATTGACCCAGTAGTTCAAAAGTTATTAATAATTTTATAATTTTACACTTTTGGCCAAAATTATAAAATTTTGACCAAAATTATAATCTAATATTTTGGTGACCCCACTTACCCACCCAAAAATTATGTAATTTCTAGAAGCCTCCTTACTATATGCTCACCTAAATATTAAATAATAGCTAAAATTTCATATATTAAAAAAATATATTCGAATATTCATTTATGTTAAAGTTCTCAAATAGGGTAATAAGTCTTTTATTCAAGTCTGTGGATCAAGAGGGCCTCTTTGAACACTCTAACATTTGTTATATGGATAAGGATACAACTAGCCACATGTACAACTTTTGTTGTTAAATTTAAGTAGTCCACATGAAGGATCTACACTAGCTGCCATACCTACTTGTATCACCGGTACAGATCCTCCGTTATATAAGTCAGTCAAGGTCAGTTCCAGATGCTGTTGACAAATATCTTCTTAGAACTAATTTATCCTTATAGAAGACTTGGTAGAGCATTCCCTGCATTCCCTGTTTTACACAGGTATTATCTACACTTCAGTAACTTACATATTTACTAAGGCCAATACTTGCAGTCAGGGGAATACCCTGCAACTGCTACCATTACCTATTTCTGCCCTTGTAAGGTTCACTTCAACCACAGTACCTACTATTATTTTTCTACTAGTCCTTCTCCAATACCTCCCAAACTTCCAATCCAGTTAGTCTGGAAAGGTTAATTTACCCAGTATTAGGTACTTTATAGGTTTTCTTTCCCTAGTACCTACTTCTAGAACATAGGTCCTTTTCTTCTGGTGTGACTCTGGCAACCAGGTTGGTGTAAAGGTCTAACTTAATGAATAATATTCACTGAATATTCACTGAATATTCAATATTCGAATATATAATTTTTCACTAAATGAATATTCGATATTTAAAATTTCACTAATATTTTTATTGAATATTTATTGAATATATATATATGGGAAAATGTTTTTGGGCACCTGCATGGCCGTGCACCCCTATATGCATGCATATAAATAACAGATAAGATCATCAATTTTTTTTTATTTGTTTTTTTGTTTTGATTTTTTTTTTATTTCGTTTACTAATTTTTTTTTCTTTTTTTTTTTCTTTTTTAGCTACTGTCACTGGTGTTTTCGTTGATATAATCGTTGCTGTCGTCATTGGTGTAGTCGCAGGTGTTGCCTTAAGGTGTCGTCGCAGGTGTCATCGTTGGTGCTGCCGTTATATTTTCTTCTTGGTGGGTGTTCTTGCAAGTTTCTTTGATGGCAGTCTTGCACATCGTAGTTGGTGTCGTCGCAGGTGCCGCCGTTAGATTTTCTTCTTGGTGGGTGGTCTCGCACGTTTCTCTGGTGGGTGGTCTTGCACGGTTCTTCGGTGGTAGTCTTGCATGGTTCTTTGGTGGTGGTCTTGCACGGTTCTTCGGTGGTGGTCTTGCACGTTTCTTCGATTGGATATGATGGGTTTCTACTGTTCTTTTTTTTTTCTTCTTTTAATTTATAGTTATTAACATTTTATACCATGTTTGCTGTCTGTTGGTGGCTTCGATTTAATGGTGTTGTCATTTTTCTGGCGTACCGTTGTATCTTCGCTTTCTTGGTTTTTTGCCATTTTTCTGGCGTACCATTGTATCTTCGTTTTCTTGGTTTTTTTGCTGTTGCCTTGACGTTATTTAGTATCATTGGAGTTTATGATTTCACTATTGTTTTCGGTATATCGTTGGTACTTGTGGATTTATCATGGCTTTTTTCTTTGTTAGTGCTTGTGATTTCGCCTTGTCTTTAAGTCGTCAGTGCTTGTTTTTGCATCGTAGTAAGAGTTAGTAAGAGTTAGTAAGAGTTAGTGTAGATTAGTATAGATTTTAGAGTAGGGTTAGGGTTCGGATTTAGGTTAGGATTCGGGTTAGGGTTTGTGTTAGAGTTCGGGTTAGGGTTGACTTTGTGTATGTGTTTTTTTATTAGTTGTAGTGCGATTTATCGTTTCTTTTTTTTTAATAATAAAAAAATTTTTTCTTTTTTTTTAATAATAAAAAAATCTTAAATTTTTTTTATAAAATTTGCAATTAATGTTGATTGGCCGGTTATCACGTGTTCACGTGATCGATTTTGATTGGTTGATCACGGGGATGCACGACCATGCAGGGGCTCGAAATTCTTAAACCCTATATATATATATAATTTTATAATTTTATTTTATTTTTTAATAATTTATTTGCAATTTTATTGGCTAATTTAAGTAAGATAGCTATATAATTTTTTTAAAATTGAAATATATTTAATATTCAATGAATATTTAGTGAATATTCGAATATCATTCAAAATTTTTGAACAAATATTCAAATACTAAAATATTGAACAACTGAATATTCTAATAGTTAATTTTAAACAAGTTAGACCTCTAGGTTGGTAGAGCCACTTCTTCAAAAGTTTTTGTTATTCAGTTCTCTGGCTTTAGTTTCTAATATTCTGGTTTTAGTAGCACTATTAAAAATCTTTGCTACCTCCTTATTTGGAACTTGCCAAATAAATTTTTGTTTCTCCAGTTTCTTGGATTTGTTTGTATAATGATACACAACTATGCCTAAAAGCTCCCATTCAAGATGGCATACCAAGGCTATAGATAATATACTCAACTAATTGATAAGAAGCAGTTACTAGAACATAGGTCTATTTTTTCAAAACGTCACTAGTAGAATTTGAACTCTAAACCTGCTACTTGAAAAGTGACAACTTACCAACTTCCCTAAGTCACCATGTCTCCAAATATTTATACATTTTAATAATGTAATTAATTACAAATATATAATATTAGTTAATTATAAATTTTACAAAAATAAAAATAAAATATTTTTATTAAAAAAAAAAACTACAAAATATATTGCAAGAACCATTACAAAAATACCTTAGAAACACTATACAAATACTATATAAAGACACTATACAATACCATATAAATACTATAAAAACACCACCGCACAATAGTGTTTGTAGTCGATTTTTGCTTAGTTGATTTTATTGACTAAGCTGACTTAGTTAACTGATTTTTAAAAAAATTGACTTAGTCGATTTTATCGACTTAGCCAGTTTTAACCAATCAAAATGCGGCAAAATTGCAAGTCATAATAACATAATAGTATCATGATGCAGTAATGCACAAGTTCATATAATTCTCCTTATAAACAATAATGTAATAAAGATACATGAATAATAAACTTTTACTGTATACAAATCTAGGTGAGCCTTGGCCACTCTGGTTGGTTTAGGCTGCAGATAAGTACTAGGTCTACTTTTGTTTATCTAGCTATATGTCTGAGTTCTTTTTCTTAGTATTAGATTTAAAACATGAAGTTTTTTCCAATTGTAAAAAGTTTCCATTAAATTTAATAAAGATAAGAGCAAGGTCTCACCATTAATATCAAAAAAAAAAAAAAACTTTTACTGTATAATATGATAATATATTGCCCTTTTATTGCATAATGAATAACCTTAATTCACCATGCAATATTCATGATAATAATCACATTTGTAAATTTACTGCTCTCTATTAATTTATCATTTCGGGAATAAATGTTCTAGGATGCTATGTCAAAAATAGAAACTTTAAAAGAGTTGATTATACCTTTATTTATTAATAATATTTGGAATGTTATTTTATATTAATACTGCACGTTAACAACCAAATATTCAAGGTTGAATTTGTGCTTTATTCTCAATCGGTCTTTACAATAAATTCAAGTTTAGAGCAGATATGCAGAAATCCCTATTAAAAATTTATTTAAACAGTTCTTCTATTTATTTGTTTTATAAACCACAATGTAATAAAGATGTGTAATTGTATGCGTTTACTTTTCTTTGTTCTGATTAAATACTACCAAGGGAAATAAGACTTCGGGCTTTCGAGTTCAGCCTACTAGTAACATATATAATTAGATGTTTTATGGACTAAATCCGATAAAGAATAAATGATTATCTTGAAAGCCCGAGGTCTTATAACTAGAGGTGCAGGCGAATTGTCCCAATGATGTCTCAAATTGTTATGGCTTAAGCCATAACTAGCTAAAACTTATATCGTAACTAGTTACAGAAATTATTGGACGATTCGCTTGCATCACTACTCATAACGTTCATATTGAATTTAAAAAAAAAAATAAAACAATTGTAAAAAGTGCAGTGCCATAATATTGTAGTGCACTATGTAATATAAAATAAAAGTATTTATTTAATACCTTGAAGTTTTTGCATCGCTGCAATTTAATTACAAAATTTAATAAAATTCGATTTTTCAATAAATAATTAAGATGAATAATGATCAAACACTTGACAAAGAATTTGTTGATTGGGATTGTACATATACGTGTTTGAAGAAATTTATAATCCTAATTATAGATACGACGATTTAGACAATAATATGTTAGATAATGAAAATTCAAATGAATATGATAGTTTAAACGAAGATAGCAATAACTTTACTGAAGATGATAGAGATACTTTAGTTCAATTGTCGCCTATTACCTCTTACTTTCCTCAAAGCGAAACCTTTACAAAAACAAAATTAAAACAAAAAGCAGTAAATAGAAAAAAACCTGGAAAAAGATAGGATACCCGCCGAGACAGGTTAACTAAAAAAAAAAAAAATATATTGTATGGTCCATATAGATAAGGGTAATTGTACTTCTGAATGCTGCCCAATGGTATTTATACCTGCAACATCAACAACAAGTATAGCCGCTCATTTACGCACTGAACATCGAATTTTTAAAACTAAAAAATAGGAACCGCAACCATCTATATTAGCAAATGTTCAACCAACAATCGATATGATATTCCAAAAGCAAAAAGAAAGTGATTTACCTTTTTCAGAAAATCAACAAAATCGTATTATATATCAGTTGGTCGCCTGGCTAGTTGAAGCAATAATGCCCTTGGACTGTATTAATAGTGACTGGTTTCGAGACTTCTGTTATGAAATTAATTGACGGTTCGGGTCCTCTGCACTAATATAATTAAAAACGTAATAAAGGAATCAGTAATTTATACCAACAATATGTTAAAGGAGATGATGAAACAAACAATGGTCCCTGCTTGTATAACTACTGATTTATGGATACAAAATCATATTTCATATATTGGTATAACCGCCCATTGGCTCTCAAAAGACTTCACAATGTATTAATCCCTTATTACAATCGAACATTTCACCTATCCGTACACAGGAGATAGAATCAAAAATTTTCTATGCAAAGTCCTTGCAGAATAGGAAATATTTAATAAAATTAGTGCTGTGGTAACGGATAACGATCATTTATAAAATAGGCAATACAACAATTAGGTACTACTCACCTTGGTTGTATGGCCCATACGATTCATCTTGTGGTTACTGATGGTTTGAAAAAAAGTGAAACCTTGGTTGGACATACAAAAGCATTAAATAATTTTTTAGTAAATCGCGATAAATACAGGTAGGGATGTATTCTAACTTACTATAAATAATTATATAAAATTATAGTAATTTTGTAACCCTCAATACAGGGCACAATTTCAAAAAATTCAATGCGACATAATTGAAAAAAAAATACAAATCAGTCTTCTGTAAATATATATATATTAGAGCCTTTATCAAGTGACACTGCCACCAGGTGGAATTCTACTTACTTTGTTCTTAAGTGGCTTCTTGAATTCAAGATTTGGTTGCAGAATTGGTCGAATACCTAGTTACCGATCCAGATCGTACAGTTTGTGCTAATGGCAACAAACTAAAAAAAAGAATGTTATTAGATGAAGAGTAGAAAGGACTAGAAGAGCTGTGCCAAATATAGTATTATTTTGCACGAGCATTGACATTCATGGGTGGTGATCAATACCCAACACTGGATATGATATATCCGACTATAAGGCACCTTTTTAGAAATTTAGATCAAATTGAAAATATGCTTACACATTCTTCTGTTATTGAAACCCACCAAACTCTTCGTATGTCCATGGCATCTAGATGAGAAGATCCAAAAATGGTAGAATAGCTTGCTACGTTTCTTGACCCCTAGTTTAAGTTATTGTCAACTGCATTACATGCAGTGCAACAAGAAGTAATGCAGAAACTACATAGAAAAATGGAATTTTCTCAACAAGAAAGCGGCTTACCTATTAATCAAGAATCAATGGCGGATATGGCTTCTTTCTTCAACGATAGTATTGAAACTGCTTCCCTTTCGTCCGTTGATATTGAGCTTCAAACATATTTTTCAATTTCGAAAATTCCCAAATACGATCCAAAAAACCCATTTTATGAAAAACATAACCTTTGAAGTGGTGGAACGCACATAAAAGTGCATTACCCATCCTTGCAGAACAAGCACGAATCTTTTTAGGCATAACTGCGACTTCAGTGCCTTCTGAAAGATTATTCTCTGATGCGGGTAATACTATAACAGGCAAACGTAACTATTTAAATCCTGATATAGTCCACGATCTATTATATTTAAAAGAAAATTCGAAAGTTATTAATATATATCAGGATTGTAAATAAAAAACTTTAATTAATAAGTACTGCCAGAAAAAAACCTTTAAATCTTAGATAAGATCTATCCCTTAATTTGTTATGCAAGCATGTTTGCCTGCGAAAATTTTAAAATTTTAAATTTTTTAAATAAAACCTTAAATATTAATTTTAGCTATATACTTTCTAAGTAAAAAATAATATTAGTTCTGTTTTATCAACTTTATTATAAAATTTTTTTAAAATTATTAAAAAACTTTGGTGTAATAAAAGTTTAAAGTTTTTGTTTTGGAACTTTTCTATAATGTTCCCGTCTATAAAAAAATTTTCACTTCTAATACAAGTCCTAATTTTACAAGTAAATCATTTAAAGTCAAATAATAAAAGTTGTCATCCTTTATATAAACTACAAAGTTGTATAAGAAACTATATTTTTAAAACCAATATTTAAAGAATTCGCCAAGATATTGTAAAATATTTTTTTGGTTAAAAAATTTCTTTAAAATTTAATATTTTCAGCTTATAAGCAACATAAACTTTTTGTCTTATAATATAAGTTTAAATAATTCAAAAATATAATCCTTGTTCTTAAATATTATAATACCAAATTTTATTTAAATATCTTAAATGATTAAAAAACTAGATCAGAGGTATATTTATAGTAATTATACAGGCAAATTTGCCTGCGAACCTCTACAAAGTAAGGGATAGGTTTTTTCCTAACAGTTCCCAAAAACATAGCTGTTAAATTATTAGATGACCAAGATTAGAATTAATGTTTTTATAAATTGTATCAATTGTGAAAAAATAAAATTAAAAGTAGATCTCGTATTACAGTATTACAATATGTATCACTACCGATCAATTATTATCATTTTTTTTGTTTGACCAATCAGGATAGTAGATCTGATCATAGCTGATCATAGTCGACTAAGCTGATTTTTATATATTAACTTAGTCGAGTCAATAAATTTGGATTGACTATAAACACTACCGCACAATGCAATAAAGACACTACTATACCAGCCACAAATATTTGATATAGTGGAACTCCCAATTCAGCAAATTTGACATTAATAATAAGCATATCCAGTATAAGATGCAATAGTCACCTACCTTGAGTCTGAAAAAAATTAGTATAAGGGCAGTGTCATTAATCACCTGATTATTTTTTATCAGAGGCCTACCCCCCTCCCTCTTTCTTAATATATAAATAGTCAGGTTCTTATATATAATTTCAACTTTTTTTACCCCCCTTCCCACCTAAAAAATCACCTGATTTTTGTTACTCCCCTAATATGAACATAATACTAAAAGTAAAAAAAAAATTGAATACATAATTGTACACTCTAGACTAGTGTTGTTACTCAGACTTGAACTCAGACCAAACAGTGCCAGTTATGTCTGATAGACATTTATATTGTTATATTTGTTTTTGCTTGAATTAACTTCTTTTTTTTAGTACTAATGTGCTTTAAAAAACACTATTTATAAATGGCGCTATTTGCAAGATAAAACCATACTATATACAAGTCTTTTTAATTGTATGTTAAAATTTTAATTATTATTAAAAAAATGGCTATCTGTAGCTAGTCACGCAAATCATTAAGTATTTTTTTATTTGATTATCAATAATCACATATCTAATATCTAACTAATGTTGTTACTATCGCATTTTGTAAAGTTGTTTATGTGAGTATTGTCACTTTGGACTATTATAGTTGTGACTGCTGTTTGTCTTTGCTACTTGCTTTTGCCACTTGCTTTGTGCTACTTACTTTGCCATTTGCTTTGTGTTTTTTGATTTGGTCACAACTTTGCTGATTGCACTATACTTTTAGTGGTGTTGGTAAGAATTTCACTTCCGTTTGTTGCCTGGTGTAATTTTGTTGACGTGCCACATTTATAGTGACATAAGGTTAGTTATTTATTTAGTTTGTTTAATTTTAGAAGTAAATTGAGAACGAGATACTTTAAAGTCTTACTTACCACTAGATATTTTTTTCTTAGTTAGGCATGAGATCTTATAAAAAAATAGAACGAAAAGAATTTACCAAAGAATTCAAACAATCATTTTCTAATTCTGGAGGCCCCAGGCTAAGCTTTTAATGAAATTTTTTATGGCTGATTAGGTATAAAGGACATATTTAACTAATTTGCAATAGTAGAAAATATTACTGTTATTTCTATTCACTATTTTATCTTAATGAATCTTGGTTAGAGTGAATTATTTGTTAGTATTTGCTAGTGAATTAATTTCTGAAGCAGAGCAAAAGAAGTTAAGTTCAGACAATAGGTAAGCCTGTATGAATTGCTATATCTGTTCACAAGGTTATAAGATAATGCAAAATTTGCTTTAGTTGTTTTTTTTTTAAAAAAAAAAAATTAATCAAAGTCATATCAGTTAAAAAAATAATAAATATAATAAATTCGATTATATCAGTTATCAAAATTGTTACCTATACTGCAAGAGATTCCATGATATTGTATAAAAGATAAAAAAAAATTTATATATACTGGTATTATAAATATATATATATATTTTTATATGTATTTTTTTATTTATATATATTATAAAAAATATATCAATATATATTCAGAACTAATTAATTAATATTGTATGAAAAATAATCACTATATATTTATTATTGGCCCAATGGACCCTGTTCTCCTAGTTTAGTTAGTGGTTTAAAAAATACCAGTACATGTTTTTTAATAGTCTCGATATATTGCTATTAAAGTAATATTTAAAAATAAAAGTTTAAATTATTCTATTAAACATTCAAAAGAAAATGAAAAAGCAGGTATAAGTAAATGCAAGTCAAAATAATTGTGTACATACCTGATTTCAGTGACAGGTCACAAACTCAGACATTGTTTGATGTCTGTGTTCATAATATGTCTGTGTCTAATAAATATTGTGTGGACAATGTCCGGTGACAATTTATTGATTTGGACGTATTTTAGACACAGACATCGAACAATATCTGAAAATGTCCGGTCCACCAAAAATTACTCGAATATCAAAAATATACAATACTGGTCCTAAAAGATATAGTGAAAAGGTTCAATAGGAAAAATCCTGGTAAAACAATAAAAGGTCAGTCAAGAAGCAAAAGATCAGAGAGTTTAAATAGGCAATTCCCATAGGTATAGCAGCTAGTATAGAATCTTACTTGAATTAAATACCAAAAGTGTACATGTAGCTAGTTGTACTCTTATTTATGTATAATTTTTAACATGTAAAACCAAATAAAACCTAGGCTTAGAGCAGGCACTTTGAAGCAAAAAAAAAAAAAGTAATTATATAGTTATAACCAATATTACTATTTATCTAGTTGGAAGTTTGGTATTACTAATATATAAAAAATATAAAACATATATTTAATAAAAATAAACTACAAATTAAATATAAAAATATACAAAAAAACTCTAGTAAGTTTAAATTATAAATAATTAGTTCTAGCTTAAATATTTATAATAATATAAAATATATAACAAAAAATATATTTTAATAAAATCAAAAAACAAAGCCTTATTTGAATACTAAAAAAAACACATTAAATTTAGTATTTATAAATTGTTTTTTTTTTTATAAAACTTTAAAAAAAAATTTTAAAGCTTGTAAAAATTATAATTATATATATTTAAATATATACAGTATATATATTTATATATTTTCTAAATTAAATATTTTAAATTTGGTTTAATATAATCTAAAAGCAAGCAAACAATCTCTTTATTTAATATAACAAGATTATCTAAATTTAAATCTTTTTTTTAAACCTACAAGTTTGAAATTATTTTATTTAATTAAAATTTATTAAACACTAAAAAATAAATCGATATACATTACCTGCAAAATTTAGAACCACATAAACATTCAAATTCCGGATTTTGAATTCTATAATCTAATGTCAATTCTGTGTTTTTAGAAATGTCTCTTTGTGCAAAAAACCCAATTCTTTGAAATCTCATATCTTTGGTTTCTACAAAAAACTTTAAAAAAATTTAATAAAGTACATTAAACAAAAATATAATAATAAATAGCAATAAATATATTGTATATTTACAGGAATAGTTACAAGATTGGCATCACAAGAATGATTCATAAATCTTGAGATATTGCACCAGTAGTTTGAATCTAAACTATTAACACCAATATTAAAATTAAATTTCAAATTAATAAATATATACTAATAAACTTCAAAACATACCAAAGAATTTTTGATCCTTTATCACTATCAAACCCATAATCTAAATCAAAATAGGCCATCATGTTTAATTTATCGTAGCATATAGATCTTAACATAGAAGTTCTTGAGTTTATAATTTCCCCAACATGCTCAGTTACAAAAGAACCCTCTTTTATTGGTTTCAAAGTTCTTACACCCCATCCTCTATTTGAAGTTTTAAATATCTAATAAGCAAATTTGAAATTAGAACACTTAATATTCATTAATTTCATTATTAATATCAAAATAAAATACAAAACACTAAATAAAACGTACCTGTAAATTTTTATCATTCATGTTATTATTTTGAATGTTTCTATTAGGACAAGTATAATCACAACCACAAAAAGAGTTACATTCATAAATGGCACCAATATCAGATCTAATTAATTTGCCATTTTTGAATGGATATCCAGCTAATATTGATTCAAATAATTAAAGATAAGCATAAATTTAAAAATTGAAATTATTAAACAAATAAAAACAGAAATTTAATGTTTTTACCTTCACAATGTTGTATACATGAACATGCTTCAATATCCTAAAAAGGAATTTAGATTAAAGTTAATCCAAAAGTTGGAGGGCCTAAAAATAACGACAAATTGATCCATCCTACTCGACAATTATTGCGACAAGTACACCCATAACTAAATTCTTTTGCAGGATCTTTTACACCCCAATGCTTAAAATTTTCAGTTGTAAACTATGTAATCAAAGAAAAACAAATAATATAATAAATCCGATTTTGATTAACTAAAATGTAATTATCATTTGCACACCTCCAAATAAGGTATCCTATCATCATCGACGTCATTATATACACTATAAGGTAACAAATCTTTTTGAGGTGGTTTAACATCAGTATTCCATAGTTCTTCGAGTCTTAAATCCCAAGGATCAAGTTCGTTCTCAATTTGAGTCAATCCATCAAAAGCCTCTTTTATACATGCAGGAATTATTTTATTGTTAGGAAGACCTGTTTCAGACAAATCTATAATTTCGGTTTGTTTAGAAGAATGTGATTTATTTACAACATCCTATAAAAATATGTTGAATATTATAGTCAAATTATTAATTAAAATACGACAATTTTAAGAGAATAAAAAAAAAAACATTTAAACATACTGCTAATGTATCCCAAATAGTTTTTACATATTTCGGCGGTCTAAAAATTATTATGCCCTATAAAAATTTAAATTTGATGAATAATTATTTGAAAATCATATATTAAAGAAAGTAAAAAGTATTTTAATATACGCACAATAGCTTGAATTAATTCATGATTAAAGCTATATTCAGTAACATAACTTGAGATTAATGAAATTTCTCTATTAATCAATTCTGTCGTTATTTCTCGTGTATGTTTTATGTTTCTAAGTGGTTGATCTACATTAATGTTCAAAAAATTATATAGATTAAGAACACAGCAGACTTCAACAACCTACTTTATAACCTCACGATGTTGTACCCATTCAAGTGAAATAAAATCCGCATTTAATTTCTCATTTAAAGCTTGTGATAAATGTATAATTGCTTCGAGATTTTTCAACCACAAATAAATCATTCGTGGATTAAAGTATTGATCAAGTACAGGTGTTGACCCCGAAGCCGTTTGCTTTGAAGGTATGGTTGAACGGCTGGAGTGCGATGAGGAATAATGGGAGATAGAATCCGTCAACATTTTTTGATCATAACAAAGTCCGCGTGGAGATCTTTTAATTGAGTGATAATCAGAAAGTCAACGGTTTGGATAATCCAGTAATCAGCCAATCAGTTGTACGCTTACTATGATCTGAGGTCTGAATGTATATAAATTTTTTTTTAACACGAAAGGAAATTTTTTTTTTTTAACTATTCAAGCAATTCGACAATATCATAACTGTTAATACATACATATAAAATTGTTTGAAATAAACATTCGAACTTTGCAAAATTGGTTCTCGTTACCCGAGCATTTGAGGTGGCGTGCCCACAAAAATTTTACCCCTGTTTTGGATTAGAGTTAGAATAACTTGTGTCTAATAGCATTAGGCAGCAATAATATAGTATACAGGAATAATAGAATAATATATTATATACAGGTTTTAATAAAGGTTCTTATGATTATAAGTAACAAAGATCGTTCATGTTTATGTAAAGCCCAGCTAGCTTTGGTTAATATTATTAGATTACAGCTATTTTCATCATTCCTGGGGGGGGGGGGCAAATAAAAGTTATTCATAACTGAATCTAAATCTAAACTTGTCGACTCAGAATCTCGATTCTATTGTACGGAACACCACTAGAAAAAATAATTTTTTAATGCTAGCCAAAATTCAAAATTTTCCACGTTGCTCCAAATTTAAAAACCATCTCAAATCTACGTCATACGTTTCGAATCGGTTTTCGAATCGAATCCGAATCTTGAGAAAGATTTGTCCGACTCGATCCGTGCGGAACGCTATTTTATATTATTATGCTGTATATAAAAAAAATCTACTCATACTCTACGTATAAAAAAAAAGTAAAATCTTTAGTTGGTTAATTTAAAGATGTATTTAAGTATACATGTATTGTGTATCGGTAAATTATAATTTCATAAATGGTTTTCATAAAATTTATATAATTCTAAAAAATAAGAAGAGTACGATATAAAAGACACAATTGCGTGTGCTGTGCGTAAGTACGTACATACCTACCTGCCTGCTACCTGCTACGTACAGTACATACGCACGTACATACGTCTACTTGCACTTCAAAATATGTGAAATAGGCAAAGCATGTGATTATTACCTCGAAAAATAGACTTGTTCTCAATACATTAAATGAACTGCTTAAATGAACAGCTGAATAGAGAGAATAATGCATGTGAGAATCAATTTTAACAATTAAGCATGTACGTATGTACGTAATATTAACGTTATAACAGTTAACATATAAAATATCAGATATCATATTGTAAAAATAGTAAAAGGCTTCTTTAATATCACATTGTATTGATATCAAAAAAAGCACAAAATATGGTATACTGGTAATTGGGTTTGTGATCATAACAAATCAGGTAAACAATGAAACTCTATAAACACAAAAAACAATGATAACAATTCGTTCATTAAAAAATTGAACCATAACGCATCATATAAAAAAATGTAACTTACCGTATGATTAATTCAGCCATAATCAAAACAGATAAATTAGCATCTTGAAATCCACATAAGGATTTCAAAGAGATGATGATAAATTTTTTAAAAAGTTTGTTAGTGGTTAAAATGAAATTACGATATTAAAAAGTCTCGGGAATCGATTCGAGCAAACACTATCTATATTTGGAACGGATGAAAAGTAAGACGGATTTTGTTCGATTCTTTACTTCTTTGGGAACGCAAAATTATGCAGTAGTATATAAGTAAATACAAAAAAAAAAAGAAACATTGTTTATTATCATGCAATAGAAAATTAAAATTACAATATAATCAAAAATTTGATGTCTCGTGCTTTTCTTGATAGGTCAAAAAAAAAAACCAACTATTTTTACTCATCCGGTAATTTGCAATACTATTTTAGGCTTTGCTACTTTATACTCTGCGGCCAATTTAATTTTTTAATTAAGATTTACATATAAGGAAATATGTGTTAGGTTTTTTGGTAAGGTATTATAAAAGTTCATAATGAAGATCTTATCACATTTCTGAATATAGGTTCAAAGGGTCTTGGGAAGAAAAGTTGTGTTGAATTGAATTATGCATTCATTAAAAGCTGATCAGAAAAATATAATTACTACAGTATAATATGAGAATATATGCATTTGAAACATTTGAAAATGTATTTATATGCACATATTTCTGGTTTTTTTTTTTCTTCGTCACTTTTTATTCCTCTCTTTCCTTATCATAAATCTCATTCATTCATTCCTTTAAATACACTCTTTTGAGTAATATAATTGAGATAAATGGCTATTAATAAACACGGATTAATCTTTTTAACGGCTCTATTTATTATCCAGGTTTGAAATTTTTTGAATTGGTTTTTGTGTTTAAAAAACTCGATTAGTATTCACTGATCGTGTTTTTGTTCATTATAGATCATTAATGTTCGTGGTGGCAGCATATACTCTGGTACCCTTCAACTTCCGCCATATGGCGGTATATGGTGTGCATGTAGCGACTTTAACACAACTTATATAAGTAAGTTTCCTGTTTACATTTGATGCAATCTAAACACACTCTAAATATAAGGAGAATATATTACATTTAATACATTTAAATAACTTTTGAGGAAATAATTGAATTAAAAATATTTTTATAATGATATATTAGGTTTCAGTATACGTGTTTCCAACACATCGATGAATGTTACGCCTGGTTTCCCCGGCACAACTGTACCTGGATCAACGCCACGCAACATGTCTAAATACCTTCCCGCAGTTATAGCTTATCAAATGACTGCCTCCAACGTGACACTTTTTGCCTCCAACGTTTCTCATACGAACTTTCAGTATATCCCTTCATTGTCTTGTTATGAAAAACCTGTTCAATCTTGTGATCAAGATGTTGGTGATTTACCATTGGACGATAATGTTTCTCAATGTTTGGCGGTACAAAATCCAACCGGACAACCAGTTTACTTCAATTTAAGTATTAGTTGGGTTAAAAGTGTGTTCGTCACCAATTTCACGAGTCCCGATGTTCCCGGTGGGCATGAATCATTAAAAAAAAGCATTGCAGTTTCTAGCAAACAAGTTTATGGATTTACACAAGGCTTGATTTGTACTTTTATGGTTCTTGTGATTAGTAAATTTTTGCATTAGCACTAGACATTAGACATTTCTGATTATATAGTATATACTGTACTTTTTTGTATTTATTTGTACAAATATATGTATCTCATTTAGGCAAGATAACAATTCAGATTGTTAAAAAAATATATATACATATCAGAAAACAAGATTTCCGATTAACCGGTAATTGTTTATATCATATATCATATATCATATATCATAGCACTTCATATGAACGCATATCTATTAATTCTATATATTATTATATTTGAATAAAAAATTATATATATATATATATATATACATGTATTTATACATATAGTTATACTTATCAAAGATTGCCCTGAAATTGCGTAAATCTTGCGTAAATTACAGTTATATATCTGATATTAGATATTAGACATTTTAATTCTTACTTTTAGTTAATACAAAAATTTAATTTTTTTTACTTTAGTTAATATAATAGAAGGTATACATTTTGGAATTGATTAATGAATGCATTCCGAAACAGCAATTAACAATCTAATATTAATCTTTTTCTGGGAATCTGTATATTTTATTTGGTAGAGAAACATTATCAGTTATCTATGATAGATTTGTATCAAAGATATTATTCATATTCATGCTTAATTCAAGTTTTCTTACATACGCCCAAAGGTACTATAATTAGAATACAGTATTTGTCATGCTAATAACGATAAGTATAAATCATACAGATACCTTATTTTCCCCATGTTTCCTAGTTCTGTAGTTACCTGTGGCTCATTTCACCTTTTTTCAAGGGTTCTTCAAAAATTAGTTAATCACAAAAGTGAAACAATATTAATTTAAGTTAGCGTTAATTTCTACTCCGACACTACATTACCGAAAAATAAAAATTCATGCATCGTCAAAAATAGTTAATGTGGCAGTTAATGCATTTTTATCCTGAGATTCCTATTTCAATAAAACCCATTGTTTTGTTAATATATATTTCTCTTTCATTTCTTTCATTTCTTTCATTCCTTGGATCATATATTTTTCATTCCTCGGATCTAAAAGATTCAAAACGTGTAATCAATTCTTTTTAGAATTTATTTTATTTCTTATTATTTAAAAATGTCTTCTGATAAAGAAAAGTCCATTCCAATTTCTCGTCACGAAACTTCTCAAATTGCTACCTCAGAACCACAAATACCACCATCATCCTCAAAGTCTAAATTCTCTTTTCTATTTACAAAAGAGTTCGCGTCTATCTTTTTATTGGGCCAATTTCTTTCATTGTGCTGCACGGGTTCAATTGTCATTATCACCGCTTTAACAATTAATTATAATATGAGTTTACCTGCAACTCTAAGTTGTTTTATGTATACAACTTTGACTCTTATTTATACACCTATTACAATCTACAAGAATGGTATACATGCTTACTTGAGAATGCTTAAAAATCGAGGATGGAAATGTAAGATATTCTTTTTATTTGTTATTAAAAAAAAAATGGTAATATTTGTTATGTTTAACCACGTGATCATGTTCTTTCCTTTTAGATTTTTTGCTCTCGTTTGTAGATGTAGAAGCAAATTATTTTGGAATAAAAGCTTATGCTTATACATCCATTCTATCCACAATTTTACTTGACGCTTGGGCAATTCCAATATGCGTGATATTATCCATATTCTTTTTACATGTAAAATATCATTGGTCTCAATATTTAGGGGTGCTCATTTGTATGGCTGGAATTGGTGTTTTGATCGAAGGTGATTTTCAAAGTGGAAAAGATATGTATTATGGTAAGTTTTAATATTTTTAATATTTAAATAAAATTTATATATATATTTTTAATTTTATTTATTTAAATAAATTTATTTATTCTAATCTTATTTAAAAAAAAAAGCGGTGGATCCGATAAAAGGTGATATACTTTGCTTAATAAGTGCAACATTTTTTGGAATATCTAATGTTGTCGAAGAGTATTATGTGAGAAAACGACCAGCTTATGAAGTATTGGGGCAAATGGGACTTTGGGGGATGATTATTAGTGGAATTCATGTGTAAGATAAAGTTATCGTGAATCTTTATGTTGTGTATGAAAAATTAATATTGAAATTTGCTTTTTTTTTATTTTTTGTTTTTGAAAGAGCAATTTTGGAACGATCCGAATTGCCAAATGCTGTATGGACTGGACCTACAAGTATTTATCAATCTTGAATGTCAATTTCGAATTATAATTAATTATAATTTCAAATTTTTATTTTTATTTTTTTTAATTCTTTATCAAATTTACAAAATAGTTGGCCTCGTTATCTCTTTTGTTGTAGTAACCATAGTGACATATATGGGTGTTCCATTTCTGTTCCGGTTATCCTCTGCAACGTTTTTTAACCTTTCTTTCCTTACAAGTGATTTTTATTCTTTAATATTTAGTTGGTTCTTATTTAAAACTGTGGTATGCATTTAAAAAAAATTGCTTTAATTCATTTGATTCATTTGATTCATTCAAAGTTTTTTTTTAATCGACTTTTTTTTTTAAAAAAAAAAAACAGATGCACGTACTATACCCATTAGCGGCAGTCTGCACTATATTGGGTCTTTTAGTATTTTATATTTATCCAGCAGCTCAACCAACTATTGAATGTGAAGGAGACAGTATAGAACAAGTTGTTTCAGATGAAGAAACTGCAGCAACAAATATGTCCGAACCGGTGGTTAGAGCATTAAATCGCTCTTTATAAATATTTATTAATTTTATGTAATTATTTTCTCAATTGTATGTAATGACATTTATTTAGATTATTATAATTTGCGCAATGACAGTTTTTTTGTTGCAGCAATAAATTAAAATTTAAAACTTGTAGAATTAAACCTTTGTTAAAACGTCTATTACACTTTCTTGATTTATTCTTGCATGTTTTTATTTTATTATTTATGAAAATTTGATTTTCATACATCAGATATTGACATTGTATGCTAAAATGCTTACCTTCAAAAAGTTCTAATAGTTCATCATCTGATTGTTCGTCAGACTCATATATCATGTGGAATTTTATTTAATCACAAACATTATACATACAATTAAATGTTAAAGGTGAGACCTTGCTTTTATCTTTATTAAATTTAATAAAAACTGTAAATTTTTCATTTTCCGAATCTAATGCTAAGAATAAAAATTCAGGCATATATTTAAGTAAACCTAAATACTTATCTGCGACCTAAACCTAACATTACATAATTTTCGAGCATAAATTATTAGAATATTTAATAAATTTTTATAAAAAAAAAGTTTTTTTTTCTATATAGAGAACATTAATAGAACATTAAAAATTTAAAAACTGTTCTTTTTGAGATCATCAAACCAAATTCGAATTTTAAACACTACCAGTCGTAAAAAATCTCTAAATAATCCTTTAATTCACAAAAATCGAATTGTATTATATCAGATATACAGTATTTGCAGATATATACGTACTTACGTACGTACGGTGCAAGAAATCTAAAACCACACCTTATAGAGACAAAATATAAACAATTAAATTAAGAAGTCAATAATTAATTTTACTGTGAAACTTCATTATAGGTTCCAGATTACGCCACGCAGAAAATCAAGTAGCACATTAAAATTCATATTTCATTATCGACTTTAAAGTGTACGTACGTACGTACAATTACGTATCATAAAATACAGGATTCCATAAAAATACGCTCGATAGTATAGTACAACAGTATTAAGAAAAACCGTCGCCATTGTCTAGCTTCACCAATTATATTTGAAATAATTTATTAGTGCCAAGGTTAATTTAACTAAATTTAACTAAATTTAAAATGTACCAATAACTTAAAAATTTATATAAATAACTAATATTCTTTCAGAAAGCATTCGTCTCTCCTTTCTTTTAAACAGTCCTAAATAAGACAATACTATATTATTAATTAGAACAAGGATAATAATATAGTGTATACAAAATTTAATTTCAAAGATTAATTCATAATTCATAATTTATTAAATACTAATTCATATAATTCTATATAATAATAATCGTAGTACAATAAATGTCCGTATCAAAAAAAAAAAAAAAAAGTCAGTTATGATGGTAAAATGAATGCTTAATATTAAAATGAATAAAGTACAATGTTCTGTTAAACGTAATGTTCTATTAATTGTTCAGATTAGGAATATGTTTGAATATTGTGAAATATTGTTTTTTTTAACGGGAGGTACGTACGTACTCATAAACTTCTTTATGTTTTATCTGTTATGTGTACGTGCGTACGTAAAGTTCATAGTATTATTTCATGCTTATCACCAATCATCACTTTGGGGTGAATAAGTTTCAAAGTTATAATTATTTTCAAACGATCCTGTGGGGGTCAACCAACCATTATTCTGGGACCCTGGGGTCAACCAACCATTATTCTGGGACTCTGGGGTCAACCAACCATCATTCTGGGATCCTGGGGTCAACCAATTATCATTCTGGGATCCTGGGGTCAACCAACCATCACTCTGGGATCCTGGGGTCAATCTACCGTCACCCTGGGATGAATGAAACGATTCTGGAGTCAACCAACCATCACTTTGAGGTGAAAGAGACATTATACTATCAAGGTCGAGCTGAGAATTATCTTGTTGATTTTGTAACATCTCAGGTTGAGCTAGTGTAAGAAAAATATTTGTATCTAAAAGGACAGAGTTCGAATGACCCAATCTGGACGAAAAATTAAAAGGAAAATTGTTATTTGGTAGTTGTAAGGCATCTTGAAAAATACCAAGTGCGTTGTTATTGTCTTCTGCCTTAGTTGTTGCGAAATGACAATTGCTCCGTCTTCTATTGTCGCAAGAACGTGAGCGACGAAGAGATGATCGTAAATTGTCTTGTCTACCATCGCAACTTTTAGAACGAGGCCCACGTTTTTTATGAGGTTTATATGTGCATTGATCTGGTTTAGAAGAACACCTCTCACAGGGTGTACCACCTGTGCATTTAACTTTTGATTTTGCACAAGATTCACAAGCCGCTTTCACATAGTTCCCACGGCACCTAGTTGGTGAAATACCATTAGACGGTGTCGAAGCCTGCAAGGGTGTAGAATTATTATTATTGAATTCAGCCGAAATTGGCATGTTTAAATGTGAATGTTTTGAATTCATGATAATAATTTGTGTTTGCAGTAGATTCGATTATATTTTTGCGGCTTTTATATTTATTTTTTTTTTTCAACTTTTATATTTTTGATTCAATTAAATTTTTGTGGCTTTTTATATTTTTTTTTTCTGCTCTGCGGCGTCGGAAAAATTATTGCGTTACATTTGTAAAATGGAGTCTTGCTCAAGTGTTTCATCATATTCCGACACCTGCGAAAACATTAAAGGTATATAATTACAATATTCAATTGCTCAACAGTGATCCGTGATATCAAAATCTAGCTTTAGTATTTCCTGAACCAAGATTTACGGTCTTTCTTATTATGCGAGAGATTTTTTTTTCGTTACGTAGAAAGGAAAACGCCTAGAACATTGCGTCACACAACCATTTGTGTACAATAATAATTGAAAGAACTGAAGAATTTTCTATTACGCTGTGTAATATTACATACATAAATTTGGGTTACAAAATTTTTCATGTTTCAAAAACCCATGATAACAATGATAACATACTGAACTTTTAAAGCCATACATACCTTTCTAAATCAGTATACAAAAACCAAAAATAAATTATATTTTTAAATATATATCTTTAATTTAGAACTAATATATAATCAATTTAGATTTTTTTTTTTTTTTTAGCAAATAAAAAATTTTGTTATTTTATTATTCAATAAATCGATCCCCACATTTCTGGCAACTATAATTAAATCCTATATGAGCATTTTAAACCACAAAATTTATTAATGCTGGCCAACAATTCAGGATCACGACTTAGGCATAACGAAAATGAAATCAAAAATTCTGAATTACGTATTCAGAATTATTATCCCCAAAGTCTGAAAACTACACTACATCATTACAGCATCATGATGTTACTTATCTGTTATATGTTGTACATTGTTCGGTATATTACGGCATGATATACCTGATATACGCAGATAAGGTACGAATGTCGTACGTACGTACTTAAGAAAAATTTAGTAATGAAATGAATGTCAGATGATACAATAATAATTCCGTTATTAATTCCGTTATACCATATGTCGATATATGCTCATTAAAAACATTAAATTGGGTGAATTTTTACCCGGTTGGAGATTTCGGAAAAAAATCATTTTGCTTTTAGCTTTGCGTCATGAGAAATAAAAAAGGTTTAAATGAAGAAAAGTAGTTATTTACAGTATTATGATCGGGTGGCGTCTAAAGTCACATTTTTTGAGAATGTAACGTTTCACTAACAAATCACTAAAAGTCATTACTGTGCAAATAATCAAAAAATTAGTAACCACAAGAACTTTACTTAAGATTTCATTTGTATTAGCTACAGTATATATAAATAAAAATGCAAGAAAATAGTCGATTAAAAACAACGATTAAAATGCTTTAAGGTAAATTTAAATTTTGAAAAGAAGAACTTTTACAAACTGTTAACTTATCGTATTTAAAATAATTCTTTACCATTGTTTAACATTGTGTAGAAGTTAACTTATTAAATAGATATAGATATAAAATACGATTTTAGTATAGATGAGTTTCAACTATTTTGCTAGTGATTAAAATAGCGCTAGTGACATCACGAAAACAATCATACTAAATTCGACAAAATTTTTCTTATGTTTATTCCATAGGCATATTAAATAAAACAATTCCGGTCGAATTGATTATGTGTTTATCGTAATATCACTCGTGCTATTTTAAATGCTAGAAATAGCTGGACACTCTGATATAGATAGATATGTTTAATATTTAATAATATAGATTAAAGATGTTAATGCGAAGGTCGTAATAGATGAAAAATAAGGTTACTATTTAATAATTTGTCATTAATAAAGAGAAATTTCATTAAAAGATTTTCCTTTGACAAATGCAAATGGGAGTAATAACTAGAAAAATATAAATGGTTTTATTATTAATTACAGGCAATTAATTGCAATTTTTCAAGCTCAATTAATTGATTGGTGGCGCAGCCACAATTGGTCAATTAATTGCAATTTTACGTAATTAGATTAATATCATATATTGATTTTCGCTGTTTAAAAGAAAGGGTTTTATGGTGATTTTATCGCCACCCCTGATAAAAAAATTCCTTACGAAATGTTGGGTTAGAAACTCTTCGCTAAAACATGCACCCTAACTCTAACCTAGTCCTAACCTAACCATCATCCTAACCCTAAACTAACACCAGATCTTAATAGAGTGCATATGCGAAAAAAATAAAAAAGAAAATTGCAATTATTATAAGGACTTATTATAATTGACAATTATTTCATCATTAATTGGGTTTCAATCAATTTTATGATTTTAATTGAGTTTAATTGTATGACGTAAAGTAAAAATTAATTTTAATTGATTTTTCGGCAGGCCTGGTTAATTAATAATATATCAGATAATAATGTCTCTAGCAAAGGCAAAAAGGATTTTTACTCGAATATATAATTAATAAAGGATAATTCATTACTAATGAATAGCTTCTCCTACTTTATCAATTCGCTTGATTTGATTGATCGATGAACACATTTTGATTGATAATCATTTGAGTGTATATTTCGAACTATATACAAAATAATGGATTAGTTAACAAATAAATAGATTAGATTCTTATAAACGATATCTGATATAGCGATAGAGCTATGGTAGAAAATCTATATTTATAAATATTATATGTAAGTTATGTCTTTAAACCCCGTTTTTAGATAATTATTATAATCGGAGACTGAAAAGTCAATTAATTGTCTATTAGGTACGTACTACAAATCTTACATTCCGATTGGAAACTCGATGCAATAATACAATGCTAATGATTTAAGTTCAAAATAGGAAAACAAATTTATTCAAAAATTTAAAAGTTTGCTAATCTTAATGTAAAGGCGCGTGTGGTTTAGTGGTATAATTGCCGCCTGCCACGCGGCAGACCCGGGTTCAATTCCCGGCGCGCGCATAACTTTTTCTTATTAAAACTTTTTTTTTGTTATCGTGATTAAAATGATGATAATTGCCCAAAAAATTTTGATATCTTATGTATTATTAATTTAAAAACCACTATACTGATTTTAGTTAGTATTGTTAATGGATACCTATATAATTTTAATATATATAAGTAAAATACTTAACGTCTAATTTAATATATGTATATTTATTGCTTTTACAGTATACGTATAATGTTTAATCATAATTTCCAAATTTGAATATAATAAAAAAACAAATTAACTCAATCTTTTGATTCGAGTAACTCAAATTTATATATAATGTCGCGAATAATCGTGAAATCGGACGATGGTGAAATTTGGGGTCTCAATTTGAAAATATAATACTCTTTTATTAATAACTCTAACCTAAATCCTAACTCAACCATAGATCAAATTTCACTATCATCCGATTTCATGATCATCCGTGACAATTGGATTAGTATTGTAGTTGTTAAAATACAAAATTTTTTTAAAGTTTAAAAGCTAATTTACTAAGTTATGTTATACAAAATTATTGTATGATATAAAAAATTGACAAGCCACCGAAAAGTAAAAATTCTTTGTGCGTATTTTTTAGGGTTAGGGTTACGATTAAAGGTTAGTTTTAGAGTAGCGTTAATATTATACAAGTATAAGTGGGCTTTAGAGAGTTAAATAGAAATTTTAATCCGATTTCATATGATCCGCGACAATGTATATTTGGCATATGCAGGTGCGTAATACAGATCTCATATTAGCAAAAAAGAATATATTAAAAAATAGTTCAAAACTTATTTTACTATATTAAATATAAAAACTTTTATATATAAATAATATAAATTTTTAGCTATTATATACTAGCTTTTTTATATTAAATCAAATATATATATTATATACTGTACTATAATATATATAGTAAAAAGACAATTTAAAAATAATATGTATATTTGGCCAATTAGCTTAAAAAAACTATATTTTCAAATTTTAACCAATTTGTTTTTTTTTGGTATGGGCCAGTGCAGAAAGATTTGTACCTCAAAAAATTTCATAATTTTGATACTAAGAAAAATTTTTATATTCTTGATTAATTATTAAAAATTTTTTAGTATCAAATAAAATAGATTTTAATCTAACTTATTATATTATTTTTATTGTTTTAATATTGTTTTATTTTAATAATTAAGCATGTACAATTCATTGTATTTGAAAAAAAATAAAAATTTTTTTTAAAAAAAAAGATATTTTGAATAATTTCGCAACCAATATGCAGTTGTATGAGCTTGTACCATGCAAGTGCATTAATGTGCATATGATAAAAATATGGATAAAATTTGAATTACTGGTTGTGAAGAATTTAGGCTTTAAAGTGAAATAATTTAATTTTTTTTGCTATATATACATATATATAAATTACTATAGTAAATTATATAGTAAATATTTTTAAAAAAAGTTACTATTAATAAAATTTTTTATTTTATCAATAAAATAATCAAAATAATTTTATTTTTATTAATCTGGTAACCTAATAAGTATATTAAATTAAAAAAATTAAAAATTAATTTGTACAAAAAATATTTTAATCAGAGCTATTTAAGGTACAAATCTTTTTTACTGGTTCATATTAAATTAAGGTTTTGTTTATATCTTTATTAGTAATTTAATAAATTACTACTGATTATAACAGGCCGTAAATCCAGGCCAATGAACTGCAGATTTAATATTTGAGGTAGATATTAGAGAGGCAGCAATGCCAATTCTACTTTGGCAGGTCGTATATAGGTACCAAATAGCAACCGGGTGAGCCACACTTTAGTTTAAAATAGCATAGCTATAAATAGAAAACATATGTATTAAAAATGCAATCTTTATATTATAAAATAAAATTGTGACATAATTGTCAAAAAAAATAAAAATAAAAAAATAAATTACTACAAAAAGTACACTTTTTGTACAGGTATAAAAAGTATTCCTTCATGTGTTATAGACAAATTTGCTTGCAAAATTTGTTTTTTGTATAATTACTAAAAAAAAAATTAATTTAATTAAATTTATACAATTTTTTTGTAAAGTATTTATTACAAAATATATACTAATAATAGCTTGGTATTAAAAAAAATTTGTATATTAAGAATTGTTATATGATGCTGAAATTTGAGGTCTTAAATACTATAAGCTCTACTAAATCTATATATATACTTTAAATATTATAGCTATACCCAAACTCTAACCTAATTCTATAAGACAAAAACAAAAAAAATATACCAAAAAAATTTTAAAATTTTATAATATATAGATTAAAATTTTAGCATAAATTAATATTAAAAATAATATAATATTTATTAATAAATAACTTTTGATTTACTGGCCTACTTTAAATAATTTTACTACCAAAATAACTAGCTTAATAAGAAATTCTAACAGTCTAAAATCATTAAATCTAATTACAATATTTTATAATTATTAAGAGTTTATGCTATTTTTTTTTAGACTATCTCAGGATATTAATTGCATCTGAAGTGCATGTAGTACTCTTTATTAAATGCTATATAAATTATTATTTACAATGGAGAAATTTACATATTTTCTTATTTACAGATTTGTAAAGAAAGTTGTATATATGCACGGATTTGTAGAATTGGTCCTCATAACTGGACCCAAAATTTTTAATGATCTGCAAAAAGTCACATGTCGATTGGGTATAAATAAAAATAGTACCCCAATTCATGTATCAAATTCGTTGACTTACCTAAAAAAAATACAATAAGGGCAGTGTCATTAATCACCTGATTATTTTTTATCAGAGGCCTACCCCCCTCCCTCTTTCTCAATATATAAATAGTCAGGTTCTTATATATAATTTCAACTTTTTTTACCCCCTCCCCCCCTAAAAAATCACCTGATTTTTGTTACTCCCCTAAAATATGTAAAACCAATGAAGCAAACATAAAACCGATAAATACAATTAATAAAAGAATAGAATAATAAAAAATAGTAAGTATTTTTATTATTATTTTTTTTATTAAATTAATAAAAAAAAACAGTTTTAAGACAAGATCTAATCTGTATATGGTATATGTACTTTATTTTAGGTTTATATATTTAGCTAGAGTTTTAACAGGTTTTGTACTATATATTTAGCATTTGACATTTAGCTTGAGTTTCGTAATATATGTTTAACTAGAATTATATATACTTACGTACAATTTAGCTTGGGCCTTACGATTTAGCTTGGGTTCGTAATACAGTTAGAACATACCAGTATATAGCTTTTAGGAGTTGGGACCTGACAATGCCATATATTTAGAGGTGCATTTATACAGTATATATTTAGCTTGGGTTTTATAGCACATATTTAGTTTAAGTTCCTTGTTTTATATTTAATTCAGATATAGTTATCATTTTTATAATCGATGCTAATCATTAAACGAATATATTTAATATATTACCAAGCATACATTTGTCACTATTTATAATTACCATTTCGCTACATCTATATGATATTTGAAATTGTTTATTAATTTATATTGGGTTTTGTAATTTAATATAATACATCGCCACCCTATAATATATGATCCAAGATCATTCCAATATCTAAAGAAGTAAGCACAATATTCATAAAAGCACCGCGTTTTGTAATCCAGTGGTCCAAATCGGACAAATTTGGTACCATTCAATTTGTCTCAATGAGACAAATCGAATAGTATCAAATTTGTCCGATTTGAACCACTGGACAGCTAATAGGCATAAAACAGTTGATCGAAAATGACTGACCAAACTCTTTTCTACTTACGAAGTGTATAATTTAACTAATATCTAAAGAAATAAGCGTAGTGTTTATATAAAGTATATCAGCTAATGCTCCTTCTCCATTCAGTCCACGTTTATTCCAACTTTAGTATTCAAAAAGTCAGAGTGACGTTCTTGCAAAGTGCTTTCCTTACTACCAAAATTCAAAAAAGTTAGCATGGTGTTTATGCAAAGTGCAGCTACTAATACTCTGGTTCTAATACATAATAATTAATAAAATGGATAACTTATCTTTAAATTTTGCAACAATAGCCATTTAATAGATTTGGTAATGATTTCATAAAAGATCATATACAAGACCCGGGTCATTACATTTTACTGATTTGAAAACCTATAGTAGACCCGGGGTTTAGTACACAGCACGTTAATATTGTAGCAAGGTAAATTCTAAAGTATATATGTTTATACATACTTGCATTTGTCTAAGATTTTATAACCAGAGTGATATAGCGTGTACTGAAGTTGTATAAAAGATTTTTTATTATCAAAGAATAAAATTATTTGTGTCAACTATTCGACACACCTAGTATTGTGTAATCAATATTGGGTGTCAAATTACTCCCAATCTACGAATTTAATTAGTTGATCTTGCTATCAAATGATTGACATACTATCTAGTTAAATTTAGGTGCGTCAAAAATTTTGGGGTGATCTACAAATCCGCCAATATGAGCATAGCATCTGTATTTCTTTTGAGATACGACTTCTAATTATAGGGGAAAAAAATGTTTCTGGATGGCCACTACTGCCCTATTCCATAGCAGTGTACCAGCACCAGATTTCGTAAATTGTATTTATATGTAGAGGAAACATCTTCTATGTTCAGAAATTTATATGTTTCTGACCATATTAATTTGCTAATGTGATATTTGAAGGCAAAGTGATCTATAGATTGAAGAGTGTTATCAGGAACCTGATTCTGTTAGTGATATATGTTGGAGGCAGTAGCCTAGTGGTAAAGCTCTATGAAAGAGCTACCACATGATGTTCTTCTTTTTATTGTCTATTGCTTTAAAAAGGATCCAATCCATTGCTGGTTTGGTAAGCATTGGTTGTGCTAAGGATAGTACAACTATTGTTTTCCTTAGAAACTTTATAATGTTTTTGACTTGAAATTCATTTCTTTTTTTTCCTTCTAACAGAACCAACATAATATTCCAAGGCCAATTTGGAAAAGCTAAAATCAACTTCTTTCATACTAGTAGATATGGCTTCCATTTTGTAGACCATACTTTGGTCTGTACAGGTTCTATGGTTAGGGCTTGTAGAACTGAGATATTTTTTTTAGAACTCAAAGCTGAATTAATTATTTTCTGTTCTATTTGTGCTCATAGTATGTTGTCTGTTAGTAGTTTTAGCCAGTTTGATAGCATTCGAGCCTCTAGCATATTGCTAATAATCGGAGCCTGAAGACTACCCTAATCATATGATTGTTGGTATATTGAATTCCTAGGAAGCATTTTCAAGTTGTGCTTAATCCAAAATGTTATTATTTTATTTATTTCTGCTATATGTTTTTTTCTTGGTGGCAAAAGGTATACTATATACCATATTTTCGATATGATTAAAGATTTGGCTACTAGGATTCTATCTTTAATGGAGAAGTTTCTTTGTATGAACTTGTCTAATAAGGATTGTAATTTAGAAATTGTTGAGGTCCACAAGTCCTTCTTGAGAAAGCCATTTGGATAAATATTATAGCCCAGTACTATTAAAGGTTCCTGTTTCCCTATCATATTAAAAAGATTTGACATAAAATAGTCCAAGTCTCAGTACTTAGTAGATAGTATAAAAATTGTAAGCAATATATATTGTAACGATTAATATACACTCAATAAAGTCCAGAGGCATGACCTCACCTTAACATTAAAAAAAAAAAAATTTAAAGTTATATACCGATACTCTAGAGTACATATACCCATATTACATGACATATATTTATATTGTAAATATTTATATTAATTAATGCATTTATTGTATAAGGTATTGTATAATAATTTAACCAGTTATATAACACATTGCTAGCATATACGGTACAATATATAATACCATTGAACCTCTTAAACCTGATTTTATCAAAGTCGATAACTTGTCAAATATAATAGAAAATTAATCTACCAAGTCCGTTTCTGCAATATGAATCTATTAGTTTATATTGTTTTTCAATCTGATAACCTCTTAACACTAATATGTATACATATTAGTTTTGAGAGATTCAATAGTATATATAGATCTTTTTTTTGGCAATATGTACATATATACACATACAAACATCTAAATGAAAATAGTAAACTCATACAAAAAACATAAATGCTTAGTTTGATCTTTGATGTACTATTAGAAAATAATAGGAATGAACACTACTCCTATAGTGATAACTTCTAATACTAACGCCTTATAATGACTTTATAGCAAAGTTAGATGTTTTTTTAAGTATGTATTACCCATGAAATTAGCTTTTGGTTTCTTGATTACACCTGCAAAGCTTCATGTGTGACTACAAAAGTCAGTTCTTATATATTAGCAATTTACGTGACATGCAATCATAAACAAGAATAGTAGTAGATACTTATCTTGATATAGTATACTATCAAGTAGATAGTTCTGTCTGCTACCTATTTATAATCAGTAATCTATGTGTTTAAATTAGTTGATACAAACTTTACTAAGTATGACTTTCAATTTATTTACAATATCAATTAGAATTAAGCAATTAAATTAGATAGATAGCAAATGTGCAATGTATAATTAACATGTAATACAAAAATGTATGGTTGTAATGTAAATTTATTAAACAATATTTTCTAAACTAACTTTAACTATAAAACGACAATATCGACCTAATACAGAATATTGCTTATCTCTTAAAACATTCAGCAGGCAAATATGCCTATTTTTTTTACAATAACTTAAAATTTTATTAAGTATGTGTTCTCTTATTTCTAAGCTAAAATAAAACCTTAAGATATTTTTAATTATTATTAGGTAAAATTTTTAATTTAACTTTAATAAATATTTACCTTAAAATATTGCTATTCTAAAATTTTATTATAAAATTTTAAAATATTTTTTATTAATTTTTAAATTTTTATATGTTCCTGTCTATAAAAAAAATTTTTGCTATTATACAAAGTTAAAATTTTATTTATAAAATTATAAAAATTTCAATAATTAAAGTTATTTTTTATAATAAATGTTTATGTTGCCCCCTGTTATATAATATTTTTGTCACAGGTCAGATGCATTATATAAAATAAATGATTTTCCATGCCAATCATTGCTATTTCTTTCTTTTTTTTTTTGTGTTTTAGCACGTATAGACATTTAGCTAATCTTATTTTTTTTTTAGACTTATAGATAATGAATCGATATCATTCATCCTTGGATCGTCATTGGTATTGTATTGAGTCTTCGTTATTGGAATTATTGTTGGCGTCATATTGATTCTTTATTACTGGAACCACAATGAAGTTGTCATTACTGGTATTGTTCTTAGATCGTCATTGGAGCCTTTTGAAGTCACCAGTACTGGAGTTGTTGTTACTAGAGTCGCGCTACTAGAATGCTGTTAGTGGAATGGAATCGCATTACTAGAGTTGCTTTTAGTAGAATTAAGTTGTGTTTCTTGTTTTAGAGTCACTGGTACTGGAGCCATTGTTACTAGAGTCATGTTACTGAAATGCTGTTAGTGGAATGTAGTTGCATTATTAGAGTTGCTATTAGTAGAATAAAGTCGCATTTCTTGTTTTCTGCTATAGTATCGCTATTACAATATTTTGTACAAGTAGTTTTTTCTAGTCTATGCTGTGATTAACTAATTTTTTTTCCAGGTAGCTAGTTGTTGTTCATGGAATCATCATTTCTAGTATTTCACTTATTGTTAATTCATCAATTTGTGATATTGGTATATTCGTGATATCTTTTTAGGTATTATTGCTAGAGTTTCGTGCATGTTATTGTTAGCCTTCATTGGTGTGTATTTGTCACTTTGGTATTGTTTTTGGTGTAATTTTTCTTGTCTGTAGTATAAATAACTGAATTTTTATTTTATAGCTAGTGGTTGTCCATAGTGCTATGATTTTGTATATTCTTGTTGACTTTTGTCGTTTTGATTCGTCGACATCATTATTGGTGTGCCATTGTCTATGTCGCTATTAGTAAGCCATAGTTTTACAAATTGTTATTAGTTTCGCTATGTGTCATGTACGATTATTCATTATGTAACGATTTTGATAGTTAGGATATTTAGAGTGGTAACAGATATTACGTAATATTTTAGAGGGAAGGAGGAAAATGTCTTACGTCTTATATATAATATACTATATATGCTATAAATTGTCTCATAGTAGACTCGGGTCTATTACTTGTCTGTGAAGGTAAAAAGCATAAGACCGGGTCTATTATGTGGTCACATACTAGTCATGTTTTATACCCGTCTTGGGGTTAATTGATCAACTATAATTACGTATATTGTATATAGTAAACCCATGATAAAACCCGATTATGTGTGAATTCTTTGACGACTTATATGAATACACAAATACTAAATTTTTAAATTTATTTTATATCGAAAAACAACCAAGGTACTGTACATACAGACGGTATATAACTGATAAACTAAACAAATATTTAATGAAAAATATGTACAGTATATATAGCATATATCTGTAGATCAGAGTATAAAAATAGATCCGGCACAAAACTCTTCCCATCGATTACTTGTACAAATTTCTGAACAAAAGAAAAACAAAAATTTTTTTATTAGTAAAAGACGAAGCAGCTAGTAATACTGGTTTTTATAAAGGTCAACCTTCCTTGTGTTGTTGGGGACTCCTTTATATATTCAGCATGCAAGCCAGAAGCGTTAGTTGTGCAAGATAACTGGCAATGGGTGCCCTTGGTACAAGAAATTCTGGTGGAAGTTAAAAAAGAAAACTTTCATTGACGAAGGAATTATAGCTTGGCTAGGCGGTAAACTAAGAAAAATGAGTTTTTCAACACTCTCTTTAAGGTTTTTGGTTACAAGGACTTATTCAACTATATACCCACTATCATATTCTCGCTGGAAGTCATTTTTGCTGGAATTGTTGACGAAAAGTGGGAAATTCGGCGTACCCCCTCCAAAAGATCGGCATTGTTGTTCCTATTCTAATCGGGAAGAAGGCATGCAGGTGGATAAACAGGAATGGACACATAATGAGACGTGACGCAATGGAGTAGGCAGATCTACAGAAATTAAATTCCAGAATGTTTTTTTAGTTTTTTTTTTTTTTTATGTACATATAATACTTTGAAGAGGCGTTTTCTTGCGCAGTATTATATAATTTTTATTGTTGATTTCAGATTTAGGTTTATTTCTATTTCTGTTTCTTTTGTTTTTTTTTCTTTCTTTTCATTATTTGTTTTCATTTTGTTAGCTTTCCGTCATTAGTGATAGAATTTTTCTTCATTTCTTTCATCTTGTAGTCATTTTATTTTGTTTTGTTTTTTTGGTATATCGTTTAGGATTTGTAGTATTTCCCCCTATTGTTTCATTACCCTTTTATTTTCTTAGCTTCATCGTTCTTCTTGTATGGTTTGGTTATCCTCACCATTGATGCTAGGTGAGAGGGATTTGAAGAGAAATCCTATGTCGCTCTTTGACGGAGCTGACAAAATTGTCTGTCTTATCAGTGAGGCAGTGCGATAGGTCGCACCAAGGTGCCCTTGAAGTATTCGGGTGATGCCGGACCTGCTATAGATAGAGTATTGATAATAAGTGTGGCAGCTTATGCTGAAATTGGCTTATGCTGAAATTTTAAGTTATTTTATTATGAAATTATAAAATTTTAGAGAGCTTTTTCAGAGGTATTGTTTTATATAGTTTGGTTAGGGTTTAGGGTTAAGGTTATTAATAAAAGAGTATATGTGGATTTTAGTAGGTATTATAGATTTAAATAGAGACCCTGAATTTCAGTATAAGCCAATTTCAGCATAAGCCGCCACAATAAGTAATTAACATAGTTTAGTTATATTATAATCTAATATCTAATAAAGGTACCGACGAGACTGTCAAAGAGTTAAAAAAAAAAAATAGATCCGGTACAAAAAAATATAAAACTATGTGCTTGAGGCTACAAGAATTCTTACGACTTTTTCTCTGTAGCACCTCACGTATTAACTCCAGGTCAGAATTTTTTTTCTTAAAAAAAAAACCTTTTATCTCATGTCTGAAAAGCATTTCCTATATTCATCTAAATAACTTTCATTTTGTTGTAAGTATAATAGATTCAAATCTTTCATAGTTGTAGTATTGGAAATTACAATGAATTCTGCAACTGATTCTGAATTTTCTGGTTCTTTCCTAGCCTTTCTATGGTTGGATGAATATTAAAAACATTTATGCTTTGCCATATACGATAGAGTAGGAAAATACTTATAGCAAATTGAGCAACAAAGTCAAAAATATATTGTTTGGTTAATAGATGGACAATGAGTATCATAACCGGGAACTTTAAATCGCTCAGAATATTGGAGAAGGTGAACAGGATTAACATAGTAACCATTTCGGGCTTTGGTAACAGAAGGAAGAAAACCATCAAAGGGTTGAAAAAAATCTACAGCTTCTTGTGCTTTGGTAGGTCTATAGCAACTCAGATCAGTGCAACGTTTAATATCAATCGAATATTGACATAAACTACAGTATTCTTTAATCCAGGACCATGGAACAGAAGTATTGGCAGATTCATTAAGATCTTGTTCCTCTTCATCAAAATTCTGCTTATTTAATTTTTTTTCCCTTTTTAACATTTTTATCTTCTTCCTTGCAAATAAACATAATATCCGCAAATGGATTGGTTATTTTATCAATGTATGTTGTTTTGACATATTTTCTGAAAATTGGGTCTCGACCTCATATATCACACAATATAGAACTAGCGTAATGAAAATTTTTAGTTGCTAATTCTTTATCAACAACTCTACCCTGATTGTCAAAGTGCTTCCCAAAATGATCTATTAGCAAAACAACTCCAGCCAACTTACCAGAAAGTGTAGCCATTCCTCTTTTGACTGGATTATACTTTGACTGCTCCAGGGCATGTGTACATACTGACAAGTAATCAAGATCAAATTTTTTAAAAATCTTGCAATACGATTCAATATTTTTAAGGTGCCTGGGATTTTCATCAGGTCCACCATCAACTAATAACACCCAAATCGGTTTAATTTTACCATTTATTTTTAGTATTTCAGAATATTGATTATCCAACACAAGACTAGAAAGATCCTTCATGTGGGTAATAGATGATGTGCCGATTGACCATTGAGGCCTAATGAAGATTGAAACTTGTCCTGTCCAAAAATCATCATTAGTTTCACTTATTTTAATCATTTCAGAATATTGATTATCCAACACAAGACTAGAAAGATCCTTCATGTGGGTAATAGATGATGTGCCAATTGACTATTGAGGTCTAATGAAGATTGAAACTTGTCCTGTTCAAAAATCATCATTAGTTTCATTCGTTTTAATCATTAAATATACTAAAGGAATAAGTTTTTGGCTGCTTCCATGTACGAAATCATGGTCAGGTAATTGGACTAGTTGAGAGAAAGATTGCAAGGTATGAAATGTTCATTTTGTGAGATGATTACGGAAAAATCAGCAAAGGTTTGTGCAAATTGTCTTATACCCTTTACAAAAGCAAGACAATAGTGGCCATCAGAATGGTACTTTGTTTCATCACGCGAAACTCCGGCCACAGCTACTTAGGCGGGTTGATGATACACTTTTGCCGTAAATAAGTTGGAACGACGAGGCAAAAGGTAGTTGTTTAGAGTTGTTCTTGCAATGTAGATGGCATAGTTTTTCAAGGGTTTCTTTTAGATGATTCACAATTTTTACTTTAATTGCTTCTTTACGTCTTTGTATATCTGCTAATCCATATTCGATTGAATCATGAATATGTTCTAGTAAGTCTGGATGCTAAAGTAAGTATAACAGTCTACCACATTTGTCATACTGAACTACCTTTTGTTGTTCTTCTAATGCTTTAGCTTTTTTAAAACAATATTTGGACTAATAATCGGCATTTCTTTTTAATTTTCGCAATGTTTCTTTATGTGATTAAATATCGGTTTTTAGACTTGTGATTCTGTTATATAAGTCACATCGAAGTTGCGAATTAGAGATAAGATTATTTATTTGTTCTAGCTCTTTAATTTTTGTTTTAGCAGCCTTTATAGAACAAGCTGTCCATTTTTGAGCTGGTGCATTATTCTGAATTTCTTGTTCTATAGGAATTATTGTCACAGTATGAGAAGAACTACTGATTGTATCTGGAACTTTTGTTTTTTGAGATAAAATAGTAGACCCGATAAACCCTCTTGATTTAATACACGTAGCTAAATATTCTTTTCACAGGTCAAAACGATGCACATCGGTATAATATCGGGTACCCGATATGTATACTTTATCTGACAAACTCATATGATCATTAAAAAATTTCTTCTTGTTATTTTTTCATGTGTTACGACATAATCATGTTTATTCAGATTAAAACTTAGCGAGCAATTCCCTACCAATCATGATCATAAATTGCCGGATAACACCAATATTGGGCAAATTGTCGAATACAGTAATTTGGCAAATGATTGGCTACACGTGCCGCAGCGCGGCACGTGATCATTTGCCAAATTACCATTATTCTACAATTTTTGCCCAATATTGTATACATATATATATGATATGTGACCGATATATGTAAGATATATTTATACACATACTCGATATGTACCCGACTCATGTAGGATATCGGACACATATCGGACACATATAGTGCACATATAGTACACATGCCGTATACATGCTGTATATATATCGCATATATAAATTCTGTAATATATCATGTACCCGATATGTACCCGATATAAAGTAATATCAAGAAAGAATAAATACGAATATTCATATATTTTTTACAATCACCTAATTATCACTTTGCAATAACAATAATATAAAGCAATTTAATAAAAATTTTATTTTTTTTTATTTATTTATTATAAACAATTCTCTAACAAATCGGTTACAATTTGGAATATAATATACAATCCTATAACTAATGAAACACTAGTGATAATACAACACTAACAAAAGCAAAAACACCCAATGACCATGATTACTAAAAAAAGAAAAAAATTCAACAAATCGGTGACAAAACACCTAAAGCAACTATAAAGCTACATGAAACCGCCCAAGAAAACTAACAAAGTACCCAAGGTAAAATCTACAAGACACCCCAAAACGCACCAAAGCAAATCAAAATCGGCAATAGGACACCTGAGGCAACCACGAACTCGCACAGAAAGCACCCAAGAAAACTGACTGGGCATCAAAATGAAATCTACAACAAGAGACTCTGAAACGTACTCGAAGCAATGACGAAATTGGCAACAAGACACCAAAGTGAACTCAACTCTCGAAACAACGTTAAAATCGGTATAAGACAATCACGAAATCACGCGAAGAACCTAAAAAACAAAAAAACTAACAGATAGTATTTAGAACTAGGGCGCGCCAACAAAAATATGACAAGAAAAACACCAAACTAATAGCACTAGCGACGAATATTACACTGAAAGGGTCGACTCCAACGACGAATAATACACTGAAATGGGGGTCGTCTAAAGCGGAGTAGAATCACGTGATAATTGGCCAATCAAATTATCGAATTTTGATGATCTTTGGCGAAGCAAACAAAAAAGAGAAGCGAAAACCTTGAAAAATACAAAAAATGGCAGTCTAAACCTATCTTGGTGTTTTAATTAAAAATGTCAGGAAGGCAATTTTGCTTATATATTATAACCTAAAATCTCTTTAACCCAGACTTAAAATGACCCTAACCCTAAAGTTAATTTGATAAAATATTATAAGAATCTACTCTGCTCTAGACATCCCCCGAAATGATCGACTCCAACGGCGAATAATACACTGAAATGGTCGACTCCAACGATGAAGCACTGACTAACGACTCCAACAACGAAATCCAAAACCATTGCTCCAAAATGGACGGCACCAACAACGAAGAAAGGTTGCTCTAAAATGGACGATAGTTACTTTCTAAAAAGTGTAACGGGGGAAAAGGTAATAAAAAAAAAGATAGATAACAAAAATATAACAAATAATAATAAAAAAAAATCTTAAAAATTAAATAAATATTTAAATAAATCTATATTTATAACTATATACTAAAAAAATTTGTGTGTAATTTTGGTATATAATAATATCAAAATTTATACAGAATTGCGAGAAAATCATTTTTTGTTAAGAACCCACTCGGGGTTAACTTAGTAAAATTTTGAGTTAGAAATCTAATATCTTTTAAAACTATCTAAAAAATCTTTGTGTAATGATAACGTTTAGATTACTCTTTTTACATTGTGTAATGATAATGTTTAGATTACTCTATTTATACTGACGTTTAGATTACCTATTTATACTGTGTAACGATAACGTTTAGACTAACAATATAAATAATTGTATTAAAGTATGGTATCTATTTATACTGCAATATGATTGGGCAATATAGTTTGTATAACACTTATATGCAAATAGGTTACACAAAAGCTTATTGTCCTGTTTTCGCAAAAATAATTTTTGGTTACACGCCACTAATGTTGTGTAATATTACACAAACTCGCTTTTGGTAGCTTTTAGTTTTGAACCCAATTTAGGTTATTTGAACCAAAACTGGGTTCATTTGAACCAGATTAGGTTCATTTGAATCAAAATTGGTTTATTAGCCAAATTATATTTAGGCACACAAACTTATACTATTGGTTTTCATATCCCGGCCGGGTCAGTGAGGTGGGGTTTTGAAATTTTAATTTTTTAATATATTAGCCAATAGAAATTCTCCATTCGAACAGAGCGAATTTTTAATATAGTAAAAATTATTAATCAATTATATATATAAATAATGATAACAAATATAAACTTTAACTTTTAATAAAACGCGCCTATGGTGTTATTGATCAGTGCAATATGTTCTAAGGAAACAAAGTTTGCCTGTATAACAGTATAAAGAACAAAGTTTAAATTTTTAACATATGAAATTTTTATCGAGTATCCGGTTGTAAGACAATAAAATTTTTAAATAAAATTTTTTTATTAAAAAATTTTTTTTTAAAAAAAAATTAAAATCTGGGTCGCCGGGTCACGAAAGGTTACTTGGTGATATAAAAACCAATAGTATAAGTTTGTATGGCCTTATTTAAACTATTTAAACAAAATCAGCTTTATTTGAACCAAAAATAGGATTATTTGAACCAAAAATGAGTTTATTTAAACCAAAGAAGTATTTATTTGAACCATAAGCAGTTTATTTAAACCAAACCTGGGTTTACTTTTTCAAAAGAAGCTATTTTCATCATTTTTTTAATATATAAGTTTAAAGTTTACTAAGTAAATATCAAAAGTGCTATTAAGTAAATTTGTTCAAAAAATGAAATATATTTATAGAAAAGGATAAATGTTAATCTCGCATCCCTGTGGTGCGATTATATATTGCTGACCAATCAAAATGCGCACACGTAGATCATATTTATTTTTAATAAAATTTTTTTTCTTTTATTTTTAACTATAGTAGTCGCGTCGTTTGTAAGTGCCGATAATTACCGCTACGTCGTTATGGATTAATGCTAGCATTTAAATTTTTGTTGGTAAGTAATTAAGTCGTAGTTGTGCTGTTGTATTTCGTTCTTTTATTAAGTCCTGTTCGTTTGTTGTTTAGTCATTGTTGGTACCGTTGAGTAGAAGTCGCGTTAGTACTAGTGATTAGATCATTGTTAGTAAGCGAATAGGTCATAGCTGTGCTATATATTTTGTTTTTGTTCTGCCGTTGATTAAACCTATCTGTCATGTTGTTGTTAGTCGTTATTGGAGCCGTTGAGTAGGTCGTCGTTGGTACTGATTAGGTGGACAATTAAGTTGTGGTTGATGTGGTTGCCGTTGGAGCGTCGTCGTTGGTACAGGCAATTAGATCATGATTAGGTCATTGTTGGCGCTGGTGGTCAGGTCTTGTTGCATCGTTGATATTGTCTTGTCGGTTTTTTTTTTTTTTTTTTTTTTTTTTT